>QRDG01002457.1:649114-834641 GCA_012064385.1 Puccinellia tenuiflora | reverse complement strand
ACTCTCCGACATACAATATATTACATGTTCCTAGCTCACTATTACATTGAGGCATACTATATTGAAACAAGGTGGTACTCTCCGGAAGGAGGTATGACTTCCCGAATGAAAAATCCCGCCAATTCCTCGCTAATTGCTTGGAAGCGTAGCTTTCGGGGGAGCTTCTCCCGCTTTCTTGCCAACTGCAAATAAATGAGATCGAAATGAATACATTGAGTCATGTGTATATGTATGTATCAAATCATAATAAAACAATTATGACTGAAACTCAGCAGAACTGATGGTAACAAAATAAATTTGTGAATATTGTTTACGTACCTCTTTATTGAATTTACTATTCGCTCTCTCGTTGACAATCTTGTGAATGTTCTCACAACATAGTAACCACATAGATGAGTCCCCTGTGGTTGTTGCTCGCATTTCTGTATAAGAATATAATTCAATCAAACAATAATCAAGTATGATAAATGTGTGTGGACGTAGCTAGGTTTATAGTAGTACTTACTCTCGGACGCCATATCAGCTTCGGTTTCCATCCACCTTCCGGATCTTCCGCGATGAACGTTTCCCATACGCTGCCTGACAAAGAAAATCAATAAAAGAGTTGACATCATCAAATTAACGATGAAGCCGATAAGAATTAATTAAAATTACCTTTTGAGCATATCAAAATAGTGCTTGTACTTTAGAGGCTTTGTGGTTAGTGAGTCATAAACTAGAACTTCTCAATCGTGCATTTTAATGACGATAAGAATATAGTGGAAGCTGCGCACGTTTAAATATGCAGTGTCATAGATATAACTCATTACTTAAAATTTTAACATCTGGCCAAAGTATTCAAATAATGACGATAAAGAAGACAGTAACACTCACTCGAACAAGTAAGGCCAAAGTATTTGTTTTTTGTCACGTTGTCGCTTCAAAAACCTTAGCAAAGTCGCCGGTGCATTGCAGACGAAGATCTTCACTTCTTTTCAATTTTTCTTTCAAATCATTATTTTCTTTCTCAAATAAATTGAGCATCTCGACAAGAGGGTCGGTTGTAATTTCTGGTTCAACTACCTCCTAGATAAAATATCTATGTCAAGTTGGTCGGCATAATTGTCACATGACAAAATGAAACAAATAGTTATAAAAGTATACCACATCCGAATCATAGACCGGACGAGGGCCGACGGGGACGGATATCAAAACCATGGCACTATACATAAAAAAACAATCATACAAGTAAGAAAATTATAAAGTAAAAACTATGCATCTATCACATAAAATTAAGTTTTTTTATAAAACATAAAAACAAGTAGGCTCACCGAGGTGGTGCCGGCTAGGGACGGCGCTGGCGATCGACGGCGGTGAGGACGGGGAAGATACTAAAACCAACAAAGCATAATTTAATTTGAGCTCAAATTGCATATAAAACGAATGAAATCACTAACTTAGACATTTCATCAAACACCTTGCTAGCACTAAAAAAGTGAAACGAGCTAAACCATAGGAAATGAGCTAAATTAGGAACGCCGGAAGAAAGGATCATGTTGCTAACCCTTAGATAGATCGTTGCAGCCAATCTTAACAAAATGGTGCATAAAATGGAGATTTCTTTGGAGTGTGAGAGGAGAGAAATTTTTAGAAATGTGTTGGAGATGGAGAGCTGGAATGGCTCGGGTTGAAAAAATAGGAGCTGGCAACCTTTAGTACTGGTTCGTGATACGAACCGGTACTAAAGGTGCAGCTTCGGCCCCGCGGCGCAGCAATTTTGGCGCAAAACCCTTTAGTACCGGTTCGTATTCCCGGCGCACTGGGCTCTGGAGCCGGTACTAGTGCTAGCTTTAGTACCGGTTTGTAACCAAACCGGTACTAAGGGTAACATCCTTTGGCTGTTTTTCCACTAGTGGTAGAGTTCAATCCCAACTGGGTTGTCAATGCAGATGTCAACAACAAGCGTATGAAGCTGGATAACCTACTTTCAAGAAGTTAGGTGGGTCTTTAGCAAAAATATGAAATGTCCTTGTATAATGAAGATGATAACATGATGTTTAATTAAGCCTTACCGGTACGCATATATAGGGCGGAAATAAGGCTTCACTTAGAATGTGAAACTTTAATTCAATCGGTTAAGATCTTTCATTCAAACGAGGGATACCGTATTTTATGGTAATTGGCAAACAGGCGTTTTTTTTGCGCCAAAAATAGCATAGTGTTATCTCTCAGTAAGAGAGATAAACAATTGGTACAGGATTTTATGTTGCTCCGGGCGTCACACTTGCACTTTTTTTAATAAGTAGATTTGCAAGTTCCGAAAAGCTCTGAAACAATTGCAACGTTGAAGTTCCATGATCCTCTAGCATGCATAAGAAAATTTAAAAAAAAAGGAAATTCCTGACACATGGTGGATGCTCCGATTTTTATTTTCTAGACAGGATGTGAAATATTTTATTTTTTCATTAAGACTTACAGGTTACCATGACGTTGTAGTATCTGAGTATGCGTCCATTTTTGTAAATCCCTTTTTAATAAAATAAAATAGATGCATGTGTTTCTATCAGATCGACTATCCTCTCCAGTTGTATTATTTTGTTCAAGTTTATCGCATTCATCTGAGCTGACATTTGTTTTGTTACATGCATTGATTATGTTGTTTACAGGGAGAAAGTACAGCGTTCCTGGAATGGTTCTTATGATTGTGTTGCCTACTCTAGCAGCCGCAAACCTTATCGCTGCCTTCTTCATCTGGAGGAGGAGGCGGCAGTCACCAGCAGAAGCGAAGAAGCAACCATGTATATCCTGCAAAACCCCCACTATAAATTTTGCACTTAGAAATGCAAACTGATAATGAAGTTGCTCTGGTTGAACAGACCCCAGTTACTCCACTGAAGCCGAGGACACGGAGAGTGTAGACTCGATGCTGATGGACATTTCAACTCTGCGAGCTGCGACCGGGGACTTTGCGGACAGCAACAAGCTCGGCGAAGGCGGGTTTGGCGCGGTGTACAAGGTGCCGAAACTTCCTGCATATATATTAGAAATTTTACATGTAGCTGAGCAGCAGAACTTACATTTGGCCCAACATGGTGGACCTGCAGGGTACTCTGCCAGACGGCGAAGAGATCGCGGTGAAGAGACTGTCCAAGAGCTCAACACAAGGAGTGGAGGAGCTCAAGAACGAGCTGTCCCTGGTGGCGAAGCTCAAGCACAAGAATCTCGTCAGGCTTGTGGGCGTCTGCCTGGAACAGCAGAAGCGGCTGCTCGTCTACGAGTTCGTCCCCAACCGGAGCCTCGACCAGATCCTATTTATAGGTAATGTACTGGTTTGCTACAATCGATCGATCATCAGAAACTTTAATTACAGCTCAGGTCGATACGCCTTGTGAGCATTCCGACAGACACTGAAAAAGGGGAGCAGCCATTGCTTGACTGGGGAAAGAGGCTGAGGATCATACGTGGGCTCGCTCGAGGCCTGCAGTACCTCCACGAAGACTCCCAGCTCAAAGTAGTCCATCGTGATCTCAAAGCCAGCAACGTCTTGCTTGATGCCGACATGAACCCCAATGTAACATCCCTAACTTGGTAATGAAAAATACGAAGAATTTTTCCACTTTTTGCATTCTTGTTTGCATCATGGCATGCCTTTAAATTGCTAACGTTAACAAGTAACCAGATGGGAAACAATAAAAAGAGGGAAGCCAACCCTTCCCCAAAATCTTGCTCCTTGAAATGCAACTATGGTGAAACCCCTAACCTGACAGGTGACCATATGGTTCAACAAGTTTCCCAAGTTCACCTTAATGCACAAGAACCAAATGGATGGGTTCCAATTGTTTCCAACTTTCTTAGGCCCTAAAATGTGGCTCAAAGCTTTTGTCTATATTTGTGAGCCATGCCACCTTGTTCAAAGGGCTAGATAAATGTATGATGAGTTGTTTATCTTGTGGAGAAACTCTCAGAATTTTTGCATATTTTCTGGAATTGTTTTGGAGCCTTTCCAAATTCTAGACTTTCTGCCATTTCTGTGGTCATCCGGAATGACCCGGATTTTTCCGGATCAATTCCGGACCAGTCGGAATTTTCCGGACCTTTCCGGAAAATTCCGGATGAAGCACAGTGGCGACCATGCGCACTGGCGCCATGCCGCCGATGCCCACCTGCTCCCCTTGCCCATGCCGCTCGACGCCGTGGCCCCCCCTTGAGGTCAAAGACGCCCCGATCTCACCTGCTCCCTTTCCCCTGCTCTCCCCTTTCCCCCCCCCCCCCTCCTCCGCGTGCTCGCCTCGCCGCCGAAGCTCGAGCTCGTGCCGCCGCCGTGCACGCCGCCGTCGACCCCGGTCGCCCCAGCGCGATTGAAGACCACCGTCGGCTCCGCCTGCTCCCCGTCTACCTCCACCACCGAAGGGCGCTTGTTGGGAGGCCCCGAGTAGAGCTAATCGAGATCGCCTCCCCGAGGTCGGTCCGCCACTCGCCGTGCCCGTCCTCTGCGAAATCCGGCCACCGCGGTCGTCCCCGTCCTCTCCGACCACACGGGAGTGCCCCTGGTGAGCACACACGCCTCTTAGGCCTCCTCCCGTTCCCTCTCCCTCTCCCTCTTGCTCGCGTCGAGCGAGTTACCGCCGCCGCCGTCGTTTTTCTGCCCAGGATCGATCCGTCCGGAATCGCCCGGATTATTCCGGATCGATTCCGGGTAACTCGGAAAATTCCGGACATTTCCGGACGAATTCCGAAACCCTAACAGAAAGATTTTGAGGTCACCTCGGATTTGGCTCGGAATGAGCCCGGATTATTCCGGACCATCCGGAATATTCCGGACCAATCCGGATGAATTCCGAACCAAGCTGAAAAACTTGTGAGCTTTGCAACTTAACTTCTTTTCGTTAAATCTTGCAAATGTTATACCAATTTGATCAGTGTTTCAAACGCTATCTAAACATGCTAGTATCACCTCATGACAACACTTTGGACTTTGATATTAATCTTCACTTGGTTAAAAGGAATAAATCCAAGTAAGTAATTAAATTGCTATTTATTCATCGGTACTCCAAAAATTACAAATAAATTACCGAAACGATCGGAAGAACAAACCCAAACCTCTTTGATCATGTCATGTTCATGCATATTTGAGCAAATTCTAAATAATGTGATCATTATGAACAATTGGACATTAAGTTAAATATGAGGTGTTTTCCAAATAATTTCCTTAATTATTTGGCTCCCCATTTAATATTTGCTTTAATTTATATAATAATATCTTTGCATCAATTGGACATGTCATCATGTGTTTGAGCATTGCACTTTGTGTTCTTGTGATTTATGTGTTCCTCGTTTTTCCTTTTGGATATCGATAGATTCCGGAGTCGAGGGTCTCTCTACTTACCCCGACGATCAGTACTACCCGTCCGGGCAGCAAGGCAAGAGATAAACTAACCTTCTTGGCATCTAGCATCCTATGTTTTTATCAAATTATATTATCCACCATAATATTGCATGCGATTCAAATGTCTCTTTTGGAAATATTAGAGTATCCTATGAATGCATGTTCTTCCCCGAGCCAATAACATGTATCCCTACCTATGAAACCTAGGGTTGAAGTGTTGGCCGAGATAAATTTAGATTTATTGTTGTATATATATGCTTAGCTATGCTTAGCCATGCCTAGTCAAATGATAGCAATGTCCGTTGTTTACTTCCATAATGGTTGATGTTGATGGAATGTTCGGACATGATGGTTACTCGTGGTGGATAATTAAATCACTAAAAGGCTTGGATGAGTTGCCATCGGGGATGGTGTTTTGCCTCATTCTTGCCGCCTAGGTTGAGAGTGCTTTTAGCTAGAACCAAGAACCGAGCGTGCTGCCATTGGTGGGTGTATGGGCGCCTCGCTGACCGAATAATTTGTGAGGGGCTTGTCAAGGGTCCTCTAGTTTGCTACTTCCATTTGCGCGTGTGTGGTGTGAGTGGAAAAAGGAACGAGGATGGTGGTGTTTAGGACGTGACGGTGGGGCAGGGCGCTGGGAGCGCTGAACCTGTCCTTCCGCCACTGATAGTCCTTGAGTAAGCCTCATGCATTGTAAAGGTCTAACCGCGCCTGCTCGCCGGCCTTCCCCGGAAGAGGGCCAACCAGGTGAGCCGGACGGTACCAATGGGTAAATTAGTACACCCCTGCAGGGTTTAATCTTTTCGAAAAGCCGTGTCCGCGGTTATGGACGAACTCTTGGGAAAGGCGGATTAGCTCATAGAGAACCTGAACCTAATTAATAAATCGGCAGCTAAAGGTTGCAACTCAACGTGTGTGTAAAAGGTTCATTTCCTCGAGGGTGATTCGAGGGAGTGCCTTTGGTGGAGATGAGAGTGTGGTGATGGCTACAAGTAGGTTCGAGGAGAACCGAAGATGAGATGTTACTCTCTTATCCCCTTTATGAAAAATATTCTGATTAGACGATGCCTTGTGTCTTTTACATCTTTTAACTGAAAATCTAGCTTTATGCAAATTAGCTACATTATACAGCTTTAGAGCCTCCGTCAGCATCGGGCCTATATCGCCCTACTAAACTTGCGAGTACATCGTACTCAGTCTCTCTTTGCTGCCTCTATGATTTTTGTATTTCAGAGGAGGACGACACCGAGCAGCTAGGTGGGTTCTTCGTTGACGTCGACTACTAGTCTGGGGTTCCCAGGTGGCAGCTTGGGACCGTGGAACAAGCTGGCTGGGAGATGTTTATTGTAGGCCTCTTAGGCCATATATTTGCTTCTTGTTGTTAGACAACACTACCCGCTTCCGCTTGATGATTTGATGGATCTGTGATCCTTTTGTTGTGTAATATTTGTATTCTTCTCATTATATGAGTTGCCTTATGATTTGTGTCGTAGAGTCATGCTTTGTGCCAGTTCTGTTCCACAAGTCTCGATCTTTGTTTTATGCATGGATGGTTGTGCTGAATACATAGCCTCTCTGTATAATTCCGGGGTCGGGACGTTACACCCAAGATCTCCGACTTCGGCCTCGCCAGGCTCTTCGAGCGAGGCCAGACACATGGCGTCACCAACCGTGTCATCGGCACATAGTAAGTACTACCCGTGTTTTCTTATACTTTTATTGCTAAACAGCGACTAATGTCGTGATGTTTCAGCGGATACATGGCGCCAGAGTACATGATGCGTGGGAACTACTCCATGAAGTCCGACGTGTTCAGCTTCGGGGTCATGGTTCTAGAGATCGTGACGGGGAGGAAGAACAACGACACCACGCAATCTGAAGATCTCTTGACCACGGTATGCATTTGCCGTCTAAGCGAACAAATACCACAATGCGGCTTGGCTCGTGACTTAGCTGCAAAAAATAGCATGCGTACGTTTTTATGGAAAGGGGAAAGTTCCAGCCTCTGCATCGATTGAGGCATATGGCCACAGTTTATTTTTTTAGAGAAAAGGCAAAAAAATTGCCCTGCTTTAAGAAAGCACCAAGTCATACAAAGTCTGAAAGGGGACAAAAGATCCCCAAAAGAAAACGAAAACAAAAAACCACCAACCACCCGTTTTACAGAGTTTAAAAGAAACTCGGGGACAAACCCACGCAGGGGCGCAACCAAAGAAACCAGACAAACTACTGAAAACAAAAGCGGACCAAACTGGGAGATCAACCAACGCCACTACGCGGGGTGATCACCAACTGAAGCCTCCTAATCATCATCTTCACCCGGTCCAGCATCTCTCCCCACCGCGCTTCATGCTTTGCCGATAAGATGCATCTCCACTGGTTGAGTAAGGAGGACATAGAAAACAGGTTAGCCAGAGGAGATGAAACCACTTTATTATTGAATACAAAATCATTACTTGCAAGCCAAATCGCCCAAGCTGCCGCCCCAAAGATTGCCCAGCCAATATTCTTTGCCCCCTTGCCTGGATTTCTAAAGGCAACTTCTACAAAGTCGTCAAAAGAAGTGGGAGGGTGGATCCAACCCAACGCCTCTTTTACTGCCCACCATAAGAAATGAGACAGCGGGCAATTAAAAATGAGGTGCATAGCCGTTTCCGTTTCCCCACAAAGCTTACAAATTGGGTCACCCGGCCAGCCCTTCTTCTTCAGCTCCGAAGTGACCTGAATCCTACCCCGAAAACACATCCAGGCAAAAATTTTAATTTTCAACGGGATACTCGCTTTCCACAGGCTCCTCATCCAAACGTCCACCGTTCCTGGGTCCAGGATCACCCTATACAGAGACTGCGAGGAATAGGAAAGGTTTTTATTAAGCCCCCAATAGCCCACATCCGCGTTCGACGTCAGGCAAACTGTGCTCATTTTAGCGTTTAGCTCCCTCCACTCACCAGTTTCCCGGACTCCAAACGCCCTGTGAAACGAGAGGTGCAAGCCCTGCGGCAACACCACCTCCGCCACCGTGGCCTCCTGTTGGTCACAAACCGCATACAGGCGAGGGAACATAATTCGCAAGGGGACCAGCTCAAACCACACATCCTCCCAAAAACTAGCTTTCCTTCCATTTCCGACCTTGAACGCCAAGCCTCTCTTAACCCACCTTTTAATAGAATGCAACCCTTTCCAAAACTAGGACCCCCCAGCTAAGCTTGACCTGAAAAAACCCCCCTCGCCCAAATACTTGCGCCTCAGGATTTGACAACTCAGATCCTGATCCCCTCTCTCCAGTTTCATAATCCATTTTGCCAACAGCGAGAAGTTTCGAGCGCGTGTCTCCGCAAACCCTAGACCCCCGAAATCCGTAGGGGCACATAAGTCTTGCCAGCGGACCATGTGATATTTTCTCTGCTCTCCGGACCCTTCCCAGTAAAAATTCGCACGGTGCATGTCCATTTTTTGATGAATGCCATCGGGCACCCTGTAGAAACCCATCACATATGTGGGAACATTGCTAAGACAGGAGTCGATAAGGATCTTCCTCCCCCCCCCCCCCCCCCCCCCCCCGTTGAGACTGGCTGCCAACAGCCTAATTTCTTCTGGATTTTTGTAGGTAAGCATTCAAAATCAGAAGCAAGAAGCTTGTGATTAGAGACTGGCACACCTAAGTATTTCATCGGGAAGGCACCTAGAGCACAGTTGAACAGATTTGCCACCCTACTTTTCTCATCCTCTTCCACCCCAAAAACAAAAACTTCACTCTTCTCAAAATTTATTTTCAGCCCAGACATAGCCTCGTAGCAATACAGCAAAAGTTTCATCGATGCAATGGAATGATCACTAAGCTCTAGGAAGAGGAGGGTATCATCGGCATATTGTAAATGCGTGACCCCACCCTCGACCAAGTGCGGGACTAGCCCCCGAAGATGACCACTTCGACTTGCCGCAGTAATCATGGTGCCAAGCGCATCTGCGACTGTGTTGAAAAGAATGGGAGATAGCGGGTCGCCCTGCCGCAACCCTCTGAACGTTCTAAAATAATTCCCATTTTCTCCATTAAGGTTAACACACACTTTTCCGGTTTGCACTGCCAGCATAACCCAATCAATCCATTGATCACTAAAACCTTTTCCTTTGAGAACTTCGCGAAGGAACGACCATTGCACCTTATCATAGGCTTTTTCGAAATCCAATTTCAGAATAATCCCTCGAGTTTTGGACCTCTGGATCTCATGCACCACCTCGTGCAGGACCGAGACCCCTTCTATAATATGCCTTCCATGGATAAACGCTGTTTGGGCTGCATTAATAATTTTCCCAGCCACCCCAGACAGCCTTTTTGTAAGTACTTTAGTGATTATCTTGAAGATTACATTCAGCAAACAGATCGGTCTATACTGCTTTATGACATTAGCATTTGACAATTTGGGAATAAGGATTATCACCCCGTAATTAAGTCTACCAAGGTTCAGCTTTCCAGCGTGTAGATCATCAAACATTTCTTTCACAGCATCCTTAATCTGAGGCCAGAATTCTTTATAAAACTGAACAGAAAAGCCATCCGGGCCCGGTGCAGTATTCGTCTTCATAGATTTAACCGCTGCCTCAATCTCCCCGACTGAGAAAGGTTTTCTGAGTTCTTTTCTGTCCTCCTCCGAGATTCTCCCTCCTGCTAACCACGCGTTCGGGTTTACCTTATCGAGGACACAGGTTCTTTACCGAAAAGATTTTTGTAATACTCGTTGACATGATTTCGAAGCAGCTCGTTGTCTTCCAGCACCTCCCCATCAACCTCCAAGGACAAAATGGCCGACTTCCTTCTTCTCCCATTCGCCACTGAATGGAAAAAAGCGGTGTTACTGTCCCCTTTCAGTAGCCATTGCTCCCCTCCCCTTCTCTGCCAATAGATTTCTTCCTCTGCATATAACTTTGAAAGCTCTTCTTCCACTTTGTATCTATGTTTCCAATCCTCCTCAAGCAGCAGCCCCAAATCCCCCTCCTCATCCAGCCTCTTCAACTCAAGAATCAACTCATTCTTTTTTTTAAAGAAAGCTCCTTTGTCATTCCTTGACCAGCCTCGTAAGAATCTGCGCAGTTCATTTTGCTGGAAATTCCAGAAGTCTAAAATGTTGTAGTGATGTCGAGAAGGCCACTTCGCCGAAACCATCGCTTTAAACCCTGGTCTCGCAAACCAGGCTGCCTCCACACGAAATTGTTTACTTATCGGCCTCGCCTGATCATCCAAATCCACCACTAATGGACAATGGTCAGAACCAGCCCTAGTCAGAGAAGTGACCGTCGAGAGAGGGAACAACTGTTCCCAAGAAACAGATACCAGCACCCTATCCAGCACTTCCATGGTCGGGTTTGCTTGCTTATTAGTCCAGGTATATTTACACCCACTACGGTGAAGTTCTCTCAATTGCAGCAAGTTAATCATGACATTAAATTTATGCATCAGCGTACGATGAACCACACCACAAGATTTCTCCTCCTCATACCGAATAACATTGAAGTCCCCACCCACACACACCGGAACACGAGCTCTCAGAACCTTGTCTGTTATTTCTGCGAAGAAGACATCCTTCCTATCCAACGCAACCGGGCCATAGATGTTAATCACCTCCCAGCAGAGATTATTGGTCAGGTCTTTGATCAGCGAGCTCACAAAGAACTCCCCCTGTTCTCTCTCTTGAACCTCAAACAAATCTTTCCTAACGGCTACTACCATACCACCTGAATGCCCCACTGCGGGCTTAACATTCCAGTCATACTGGAACTGCCCACCAATGTCTCGCCTCACCTTCCACGAGAGGTTGCTTTTTATTGTCTCCTGTAGACAGATAATTGTCACCTTTTTTTGCCTCACTGCACCCCCCAGCTGTTGTCTCCGCCCCGAACCCCCCAACCCCCTAATATTATAGAAGAGGACTGTCATTGAAACCTTTTTCTACCCCCTTTCCTGCCTTTCTTGCCTTTTTCCCCCCTTTCTACCAGAGCTACTCCCTCCACGGGTAGCTTGCTGGCCACATCTCAACCTGGGAGACAACTCTCCCCGGCCCAAGAGAGCCTCCACCTCCTGTTCCATCGAACGAAGAGGGGAGCAAGGAGTTTCTGACATCTCAGAAACATAACCCTCCTCTTCCGACTGAAGGCTTTGCCCCATTCTGTTACCCTGCAGTGAATCCCCCATCTTTCCCTCTTCTCCATTTAATTTTGTTTCCTCCACAACCCTTCTAACATGCACTCTAGCCGCCGCTAACACTGCCTCTGCCATTTCTTTTGCTTTTAAGATATTAACTTGTTGATTAATCTCCTTTTCCGTATCCCCGAAAATAACACAACTATCTCTAGCAATATCAACTATGCTAGAATTAGGGATCGAGTTCAGAATTTGGAAAGCATTAAGCGTACCTGCAATGTCGTTCTTCTTCCTCGCCCTTTGTTCCGCCCTCATCTGAATAGACAGTCCATCCTCCCTGCGAGAAAGTCTGTCGCTTTGGCGCTCTGCCACCACTGGGCCTTTCAACTTACTGTCTCTCTTCTTGTGTGCCACCAGATTCCAACTTGTTTTACCATCCCATTGCTGTTGCTTGGCTTGAGACTCTGTCGGGAAAACCATAGCCAGCGGAACAGCATCCAAAGGTGAGATCTGGTCCTCCTTTTCTGACTCCCATTCTTCTACGGTAGGCTTGATCTCGTCCTTGTACGTTAAGCACAGCTGCTCCCCCCTCTTCCTGAACCTCTCCTTCTCAACTTCTAAATCTCTTTCATTAGCAATGTTACTCATCAACCCTACCTCCAAGACTTCTAACAGGCCAGCACCACTGCCTCCAGAAATGCACAGCTCCTCCTTTGAAACAGCTTGGTCCCCCTGGGTCCCCTTCACTCCAGCCTTCTCCCCCAATACCACATGTTCGACTTGACTTTCCTCCTGTCCAGCATCCTCCATCGCATCCCTGGCTGCGCTTTTCTCAGTGCCCGAACCCCCTCCCCTCTTCGGGTGATGGCTACCAACTGAACCATCATCATCATCCTCTCTCCCTTTATTAGCATCTCTATCTTCCCTTTTCTTAGAACGATTCTCCCTTGCCCCATCACCAGGATCACTCTCCTCCTTGTCTCTTTTCTCATCATCACTTGGCGGATACGGGGCTGAAGAATTATCCTCAGCTTCTTTCTCAACTTCCCATTCCAAACGAAAGCCTCGGCCATTGATGTAAACATTATAGAACCCGTCCACCTTTGTCTTGTCTTTGCACGCAATCTTGACACGCACCGGTCTACTACCTGGGAGGGAAGCCACCTCCACCTCCAAAGGCTCACCAACCATGTAAGACAGCTCCCAAACTGCCTCCTCAAATCTAGCCCACTTCGACAGATCAAAGAGGCGAGCCCAGGTTTCCTCTAACATTCCAAATGCTTCAAACTCTCTGATCGACTCTGTGACCCTAGCAAAGATTGATTCATTAGAGACGAACCTGAAGCCATTCACAAACTTCGTAACCTCTCTTCTACTTGCCGTGTCCGGAAACTCCACCAGGAATTCTTTCTCTCCAATGCACTTGAGCCTCCACTCCCAATCCCTATCGAAAAGGGCAGCCAGTTCCAAAAGGACAGCCTCTTCATCACATTCGCCTTCCAGCACCCTCAGCATGCCTGTAACCGTGGATGGAACACAAAGCTCATCCGGGACCTGCAATCTGAGGCTGTAAAACATTTTGTCACCTGCTCCACCCCCACAGATCTTGATTGCCGGCCTCTGCTTACCCTCCACGCACTCAGCAACCACATGGCCCGGTTTCTTGCAAGTGTAACAAGTTGGTGGAGCCGTACAATCCCTTTGCAGATGCCCCGTCTTGGTGCACTTATGGCAGTACAAGATCTTCTTTGGTATGGTTGAATCATCAATCACACCTGTCTTCGAGCCCTCCCCCTGATTATCCAGCTTCTTCTTCAGAGCCTTCTCCCTCAGCTCTCTCTCCCTTCTAGCCGCCGAATCCTCTTGAGGTCCTCCCCTTGGTGGGCCAAAACGTCCCGCCGGCATCACATCTCGCCCCCTACCATCAGTTCCATATCGATTACCTCCAAAACGGCCACAGTTTATTTCAATCGTGCTTACATGCAGATATGGGAGCATTGGACGGCTGGAACGGTGTTGGAGAGGATGATGGACCCGTGCATGAACAACAGTTTCTCGGAGAATGATGTGATGAGGTGCATCCAGGTTGGGCTCCTATGCGTCCAGGAAAACCCGGTGGACCGGCCGGTGATGTCGGCGGTGGGCATGATGCTTGGAAGCGACACGGTGTCTCTTGATGCACCCATCAAAAAGCCAGCCTCCGGAATGGGGTTTGGTATGTCGACCATTCCAATGACCGATAGTCAGTCCTGAAGATCTATTTACTGAGTTAAAATACGTTGTGCGCCTTTCTTCAGCGGGTTGGTACAACTACTTAGTACTTTCTCCATCTCAGAAAGAAGGACATCTTTAACATAAGTAGGAAATGCGCAGAATGCTCAGATTGGACACATGGATTTTTTTTTTTTTTTGAAATGGGGTATCTCCAGCATCAGAGCTGGACACATGGATAAAGCATATAATAAGTTTACTTGGAGTAACACATAAAAGAAATGAACTAAATGACAACTACTACACAAGAGGAGGATACTTAATTAGTGGCAATTCCCGGCAGCCACCAAAAGGCACAAGTTTAACATACTCTAAGTAAAGGGCATGTATCTTTCCCTAAAAAAAGGGCATATATCCTACAGAGAATCACATTGAAACCCGAGCTCACATGCTCCTGCTCAAATAAGAAATTCGAGAAAAATAGTATAACATTTCAAACAAAAATTGGTGATGAACATATATAAATTTTGTGGTCAGATAATAATTTTTCTGCTCCGTGCAAAAAAGAAAAAATAATGGCCAAAATGAGATTTAAAACTTATCTTTTCAGAGCACTGATTTTTTTCATAGAGCATAAAATTGATATTTCACCACAAAATTTGTCAAGTATGTAAAAAATTGTATATGTTCATCACCAGATTTTTTGAAAAATGTTGGAAATATTAAATATTTTTTCAAAAAAAGTATCTGTGCAGGAGCATGTGAGCTCGGGGGGCCAAAACAGCTCCCCCATATATAGCCATAACTAAGGGCAGAGATAGCCCCTAGTCACACCCAATGCGTCCATCCGTTTGTGGTCGTACTCTTTCCTTCCGTGCTCTTGCTTTGCTTTCTCCAGGCTAGAGAAATATTCGTGGTCATGAAACTCATTGCAGTACTCTGCTCGAACCACGATGCTATTATTGACCATTGTAGAAATAACGAGTGTGACGAGCCAACCCAGTGGACGAACGAACACTCCGAGTGTTCGTAGTTACAACCGAAAAAATGTGGCCACGATTTGCTCCCTCGAACGCGATGCGGCAAAGAGGTGTCACGCGACATGTGTAGATGGCATGCCACATCGGGTCTAGCCTAAATGTCAGTATCTGATCCAAGAAATCATTGATTGATATCGGTAAAATGAGGAAAACCCAAAATGTGAGACCCCAAATTAACTTTTTTTTTAGACAAACCCCCAAATTAATTGTAATAGTTGCATCAAGGGCCGACAAAGGCCGAGTTCCACCTTGGAAACCGCACAACGTACAAGGACCCCCAAATTTTAGGCCCCCCGTTAACCCCGGCGAGCAGACAAATGGGCTCTTAATTTTCAGCCCAACCAACCATCTATCTGGGTGCTAACGTCTAGGTCAGGCTACTTTTCTTTCGTGGCCCGGCAATCTGTCCAGCGCCCCTTAGGTAATCCTTCTTATTTTTCGTGGACAAACCTCCCGATCGGAGGCGCCTACAGATAGCTTGATCGATCTGCATCCTGCCGCCAGCACTGTTCGTGGAGATGGCAATGATGCTGCTCTGATCCTTGCCTCCACCGTTGTTCAACGAGATGCAATCGAGGCGCGATGCACTGCCTATTTGCTGAAAATTGCCATCTTTCTCCAAGCCAATTACTCAGACGACACGGGTTGACTGATGAGTGCACTCGTAGCAGCACCAGAGTCGAATCAACGGAGGCAGGAGTCTGGAGTCCACACAATCAGCTGCCTCGAGCTCCTCAAGGCACCGTGGACAGTTAGCGAACCCAACTCATGAAGCTGCAGGGCCATAAGTACAAGGTCGAGTTGACGCAGCCCCGTGAATACGAAAGGCCATAAAGCGCCGGCTCGAACCACGCCACTCGCGAAAACGCACGTGAGTCCTGACCGAATGAACATGAATTGCTCGGATGGCGGAGCCTCTCCCGAAGGCGACTCCATCTCAAAACCGATGGGGCATGACTTCAAGGGGCCACGAGTCTGTTAGCTACTAGCATCGGTAGTATATCATAGCGTCGATTACAGAGGAATTCTATCCGCTCGAGAGTTGCTTCGAGACGGAGCAGGTGAGATCTGACTTCCTACAAGCTGACGGCCACCGCCGTGTCCAAGCCGACCATCACGAATTACATGCCTTGCTATTTATCTACTCAGGTCCCAGTCCTCACGAGAGTAGCGTGTTGTCGGACGCCTTTGTCTTGGGCTGGGCCGGGCCTCCTCCATCAGTGGCGTCGTGGACCTTGTAGCAGAGGTAGTGTTGCTGACATTCCCTCTCCCTTGAGGCACAGCTTGACCCCAAGCTGGCGCATGAGGGAAACGTTGCTGCAGCTCCACCAGGTCTTCCCAGGTTGCGAGTGAATCTGGTTGCTCGGTCCACTGGATGAGACCTTGAAGTACGGCAACAGGTCCCTTCTGTCGGAAACGGCGCTGCAATACACAATATGGTACAGCGAATTGATCATCGAGAGTTGGTAAGCTGGGTTGTACCTGGCAGTGTTCTCCCAATGCTTTTTTCAGCTGTGACACATGGAGTACATCATGAATGCGAGTGCCTGATGGAAAACATAAAATGCACTTGTCACATTTGACAATGAAAAACCAGTAAAGCGGCAATGCCAGTGACATGATGACAAGCTCATGTATATTGACAAGCTCATGTATATATTGTAGCATTGTTTATGTGCTAACACCTTACCATGCTCTAGAAACCACTTACAAGATATTGCTAGACCTACTCTTTTGATATAGATCTACCAATATTACTTTTATGCAAGTTTCACACATTAGCTCATGAAGGAACGCATGTATCACAAGTGGATTCCTTTTAATTTAAGGTGTGATGTCTCAGAAGGAAAAAATATTTGAATTCCCTTAGTTTATGTTTATCACAAATGTATGTTTCGATGATATACGTTATCACTAGCGACTACTTAAAATTCTATTCGATAACATTAATTGTAAAAAATAGAAAAGCTTAGTTTAAAGTACTAAGGTGTAGTCGCGTTGATGTTCCCAAGGAAAACCAGGGTCAGGGACAGGGAGATGTGCTGTTATGTCATTTGAATTTCCTTCTCAAGCACTTCATGTATGTTACGAATGATATGAATTCCTTCCTCTCGTGTTTCTTTAAGACTCGATTATGTTTCATTTGATCTGGGATTGTGCATTAAAATATTGAAGATGTATGCTCATTTTGCTACAACTATATTGGTTGCATAACTTTTGTGGAAAATAAAGCTCGTTCAATTTCTTACCTAATATACTGTAACTGATTACCATGTGTGCTTTGGCAATAGCAACATTAATAGTAGCGTAATCTAGTATTACATGGTTTAGATTGGGTTAATGTTTTTTATTTGATTTAACTGAATTCAACCAGCCTTGATTTATTTCCTTCTCCATTATCATCCTGTCTAGGACCTCAAGGTTTGTTATGAAGTTCTGGTGGAGAAGCAGGGCAGAACGATGATGTGGCTCCCCTTTTTGATGACTCCTGTGTGTTAATCAACCTATGGAATGTGAAGCGACGGGATTATATATATCTCTACTTGTTCGGTGATGGAAGTGACCATTGTGAGGGTGATATGGAAGGAATTATGAGGTACATTGATATATATAGCTGAAGTCCAATTGAACTTGACGCTAACTGAAACTAACAAACTAATAGACTAACGACTATAAGGTCATATTTGCTACAAGGAAGGACCTACAAGAGAGATGAGAGAGGGGAATTACAAGCTTCAGATGCACCTTAAGGTTGACCTTAAACTTGAGATACACCTTAAGGTTGACTTGTTTAGTTGGCAGATCACCTTGAAGCACGAGAATTTATATGACATATTTGACAATGAAACACTAGTAAAGTGGCAACAACACTGACTTATTGTAAAGCTCCTCAAAAAAAATATTGCAGAATTTTTTGTTGGCTAACAACTAATCATGCTCTAGAAACCACTTCGAAAATATTTTTATACCATACGCTTTGGATATAGATCTACGTACCAAGATTGTTTCATGCAAGATTCACACATTAGTTCATGGAGGCACGGAAGTATCACAAGTGGTTTCCATTTAACTAAAAAATCTATTTAAGGTGTAATGCCTCAAAAATAAATACTATATGAAATTTTTAGTTCATGTTTATTGCTAATGTATTTCGATGATATACGTTATGACTAGCTAGTAAAAATTCTAGTTGATAAACTTAATTATGTAAAAAATATAAAACTTTAGTATAAACAGGTAAGTTGTTCGTGCGGGCCCTCCGCGGTCAGGTCATTGCACTTTTTGGTATCCCTCTCATGCCACCAGACTTCTTCCTTCCTTCGCTGAAGGATTATCAGCTTCCATCTTTACCTTCCAAGGCGAAGGGTAAAGGAAAGCACTATGTCTTCTCTACTGTGGGATGTAAGGAACCAGTGTACAGCTTATTGCTGTTTTTTTTTAACCTTTGAACCATGTATAAGGTATTGCATGTGTAAACCTGGGAAATTCTGAATGTGTTAATGTTATGGTTAGAACCATGTTTAAGGTACTGCATGTGTAAACCTAGGAAATTTTGAATGTGTTAATGTTATGGTTAGAACCATGTTTAAGGTACTGCATGTGTAAACCTAGGAAATTATGAATGTATTAATGTTATGGTTATTGCTGGACCTATGTTGATGATTTGTGCTATCTATGTCGGTGCTCTCTCGGTGTGCCACTCAGAATAATTAATCATCATATCATCAAGAAGCTTTGTTGCAGCCCCTAAAGTGATGGACATAAAGGTTCCTCCTACAGCCGAATCCAACAAATTCCTCGAAGAAAATTTTAATCCTGCATAAAAGGTTTGGATGATCATCCAAGTAGTCAGTCCATGAGTGAGACAATTCTTAACCAATGATTTCATTCTTTCCTAAGCTTGAGCAACATGTTCATTATCAAATTGCTTAAAATTCATTATGCTACTTCTCAGAGATATAATCTTAGCAGGAGGAAAGTATTTTCTAATGAAAGCATCTTTCCATTTAGTCCATGAATCAATACTATTTCTAGGCCAAGATAGCAACCATTCTTTAGCACGTCCTCTCAAGGAGAAAGGAAAAAGTTTCAGTTTTATAATATCACTTTCTATCTCCATATACTTTTGCATTTCACATAATTCAACAAAGTTATTGAGATGAGCAGCAGCATCTTCAGTACTAACACCAGAAAATTGCTCTTTCATAACAAGATTTAAAAGTGCAGGCTTAATTTCATAAAACTCTGCTGTAGAAGCAGCTGGAGCAATAGGTGTGCATATGAAATCATTGTTGTTTGTGCTAGTGAAGTCACACAACTTAGTGTTCTCAGTAGTACTCATTTTAACCGAATTAAAAGCAAGACAGCAAATAACAACTAGAAACTTGAAACTAATTTTTTTATGTTTTTTTTATATTTGAAAGCAAACAAGATAAAATCACTAAGCAAGACAAAAACAAAATAATGAAATTGAGAGTATGAGACTCCCCTTTTAGAAGCTCCTCTAATTTCCCGGCAACGGCGCCAGAAAACTTGCTTGATGACGTGAAAACCATACGTTCGTTGGGAGACCCCAAGAGGAAGGTATGATGTAGTGCAGCAGCAGTTTTCCCTCAGTAAGAAACCAAGGTTATCAATCCAGGAGGAATTAGAAAGTGCTCAGAAGGTTGTCAGCTGCAAGTGCGACGCAACACTAGTGCTAACGTGGAACCTGCACACAACACAATCAAACTACTTTGCCCCAACGAAACATGAAGGTTGTCAATCTCCCCGGCTTGCTAAAAAACAAAGGATTAAATGTACGGTGTGGAAAATGAATGTAAATGCAAAAAGTGGACAGCGAGCAAATGATGATGGAAAGTGGTGTAAACTGTGCTTGATTCAGTGTAAAAGAATGGACCAGGGTCCACAGTTCACTAGCGGTGTCTCTCCATAAAATATAACTAACATGTTGGGTAAACAAATTACAGCTGGGCAATTGACAAATAGGGAACGCATGACAATGCAAATATATGATGAGATGATTACTATGAGATTTAATTGGGCATTACAACAAGATACATAGACCGTTATCCAACAGCATCTATAACTAATAATCCACCGCCACGTTAACATCCATGTCCTCCGTTGGTATTAAGTTGCAAACAACAGATAACTGCATTAAGCAAAGTGTGTAATGTAAACAATACAAATGATCTTAGACAAAGCATTGTTATTTTATCCCTAGTGGCAACAGCACATCCACAGTCTTAGAGGTTGTTGTCACTCCCCAAGATTACCGGAGACATGAACCCACTATCGAGTATAAATACTCCCTCTTGGAGTTAAAAGCATCTACTAATAACAGAGAGCATGCAAGATCATAAATAACATAAAAAGATAGATTGATAATCAACTTGACCATAGTATCAATATTCATCGGATCCCAGTAAACACAACATGTAGCATTATAATAAGATGATCCTGATCATGTAGGGCAGCTCACAAGATCTAAACATGATAACACAAAGGAGAGAGACTACCATCTACCTACTGCTATGGACCCGTAGTCCAAAGATGAACTACTCACGCATCACTCCGGAGGCAGGCATGGTGATGTAGAGCCCTCCGGTGATGATCTCCCCTCCGGCAGGGTGTCAGGAAGAGCTTCGGGAACCCTCCCGAATAGGGTTTGGTGACGGCGGCGGCTCTGGATGTTTTCGTGGAGATTGACTTATATATTTATGGTTTTCGGAGCAGGAGGTTATATAGGCGAAGGGGCGGCGTCGGAGGGCACCCGAGGGGCCCTCACCACCCCTCGGCGAGGCCAGAAGGGGGCCCGCGCCAAGCCCTGGTGAGGCCGCCCTCTGGTGCCTCTCCGGCTCTTCTTCGGTCTCCGTGATTGTCTCGGTGAAATATTAACGCCCGTCGATTTTCGTCCAATTCCGAGAATATTTACTTAAGTATTTTTCTGAAAAGAAAAAACAGCAGAAAACAGGAACTGACACTATGGCATCTTGTTAATAGGTTAGTGACCAAAAATATATGAAAATGATATAAAGTGTATGCAAAACATGTAACAACAGGCATAAAAATAATATGGAACATAAAAAATTATAGATACATTTGCAACGTATCACCTATCTATCGCCGCGGGCACATTTGTGCCCGCGTGGTAGATTCCATCTGCATATATCGACGTCTTTTAAGTGTATGTGCACTCCTTAGGGGTGTCAAGGTGAGATGTACTAGTCATCTTTCCACATGTTGTATTCAGACCAGGATCAGACACACCCTCTGCCACACTGTCCCCACCCCAAAGCCGGCCGGGGGCTCATGTGCAGTTGACGCGTGCTTGTTGTGTGTCACAGACCGGGTTGGCCCACATGGAAGTCGGTGTGAACGGCGTTCCCTAGCAGCGTGTTGGGTTCCGATTGATGCTACCGTCATGGATTTAACCCTGGATGGTCAGGTGGGGATCGATTGATTTTTAGACGAAAGGTAAAAAAGAACTCCTTTTGGTGAGAAGGGAGTATTGGCTGGCTAGCTAGTCCATTCCGGTCAGTTCTAGCTAGCTATAGGCTACAGCAGCACCACCAGTCGCATTATTGGATCCGTCGTGACTGACGTCCCGGGCCAACAGTTTCCGCTCCATCTATTCCAAAGTGTAAACAAGAGATAGAACTCACAATTGTATTGATTTGGTCCGGCTTACATTGTTTATATAGTACATTAGGGAACTGACTTGGGCTAACCTAACTTGGAGTACAAGCTGAAAAGGAGTCCTCCTAGAACACGTATTGATACAATCTAACACCCCCCCGCAGTGTCAACGTGGGGTTCGACAACGTTGAGACTGAAACGTATGTCAGTAAATGGAGCAGTAGCAAGACTCTTGGTGAATATGTCAGCAAACTGAGCAGTAGTAGGCACATGAAGAACTCGAACCTCCCCCAGCGCAACCTTTTCACGAACAAAGTGAATGTCAATCTCGATATGTTTGGTCCGTCGGTGCTGCACTGGATTAGTAGACATGTAGACAGCTGAAACATTGTCACAATAAATGATGGTGGCCCTCTGAATCGGACGGTGTAACTCTGATAATAACTGTCGTAACCAAACAGTTTCAGCAACAGCATGCGCAACAGCACGATACTCAGCTTCCGCAGACGAACGTGAAACAGTGACCTGCCGTTTAGAAGACCATGAAATCAAATTGTTACCAAGAAAAACACAGTATCCGGACGTGGATCGACGAGTATCTGGACAACCAGCCCAGTCTGCATCTGAATATGCCGTTAAAGAAGTAGGAGAAGAAGGTTTTATGTGGAGACCATATTCTAGAGTGCCTTTAAGATAGCGAAGAATGCGTTTGACATGATTATAATGAGGGACACGAGGATCATGCATATAAAGACAAGCTTGCTGTACGGAATAAGATATTTCGGGCCTAGTGATTGTAAGATATTGGAGGGCACCGGTAAGGCTACGATATAGGGTGGAGTCAGAGAAAGGTTCACCCTCAGAAGAGAGCTTAGTGGTAGTGTCGACAGGTGTGCGAGAGGATTGACAATCAAGCATGCCTGCTCGAGATAAAAGATCAAGAATGTATTGTCGTTGAGAAAGAAACAAACCATTAGAGTCACGTGTGACAGCAATGCCAAGAAAATGATGAAGAGATCCGAGATCGGTCATTGAAAATTCAGAGCTTAGTAAAGAAATAATATGAGTAAGAAAAGTTTGCGAAGAGGCTGTGAGAACAATGTCATCAACATAAAGAAGCAAGTAGGCTACATGGGAGTTTTTATGATAGACAAAAAGAGAAGAGTTGGAGAGAGAGGCAGTAAAGCCAATTGTTTGAATAAAAGTAGAGAAACGTTGGAACCATGCGCGAGGTGCTTGCTTTAAACCATAGAGAGATTTTTGAAGAAGACAAACATGATTCGGATTGGAAGAATCTGCAAAACCGAGAGGTTGTTGACAATAAACTGTTTCTTGAAGAGTACCATTGAGAAAGGCATTTTTTACATCAAATTGGTGAATAGGCCAGGAAGAAGAGATTGCAATGCTAAGAACAGTGCGAATTGTACTGGGCTTTACGACAGGTGAGAATGTTTCATCAAAGTCTATGCCATGTTGCTGAGAGTAACCACGACAAACCCATCTAGCCTTGTAACGAGAGAGAGTACCATCGGAGTGAAATTTGTGACGAAAAACCCATTTACCGGAAACAACATTAGCATCGGAGGGACGAGGAACAAGCTGCCAAGTGTTATTCTGAAGTAAAGCATGGAATTCGTCTCGCATGGCAGCGGACCAATTAGGATCTAAGAGAGCAGCTTTGTAGGAAGTAGGGATGGGAGAGAGAGAGGAAGAAGCATGAAGATTGAGACGAGTGACTGGTTGCCAGAAACCTGATTTGGAGCGAGTACGCATAGTGTGATCATTGGTAGGCGGAATGGTGGTAACAGGACGAGCTGGTAGGATAGAGTTAGGAGAAGGAGACGTTGACGCAGCGGAAGATGCGGAAATAGTGTTAGAAGAGGAGATGGCAGCGGAAAAGTCGGTCGTGGTAGAGTTTGGAGTGTGTAGGGGCGAGGAAGGTACCGCGGCAGAAGTTTGAGAGGGTTGTGGTGTCGCGGCAGAGGGTGGTGGTGGTGGGGGCGAGAGAGGTGCCGCGGCAGAGTTTTGTGATGGTTGTGGTGACGCGACAGAGGGTGGTGTTGCTGGGGGCGAGGGAGGTGCCGCGGTGGTGGAGCGGAGGATGTCGAAGGGGCTGATCGGGGCGGCTTGTAGGTGGGGTTTTTGCCCTTGTAGTTAGGGCTAGGATGCCAGCCAGGAGGTGGTTGAGCTGCTGGTGGAGGTATAGTGGGCGAAGGCGGAGGCAACGGTGGACGTGGTGTGGTGGCGAAAACCTGCGGGCGAGCATCTTTGCGGGATTGCGTGAGATCGGCCCACTGGAGCAGCGATCGGACCTCAGCGAAGGATGGAAAAGGCCTCATCATGGGTATGAAGGATGCTTGTTTCTCGAAGCATTCACCGAGCCCGACGAGAAGGACGTTGATCAGCTGCCGATCGTCCACGGGATCGCCAAGTTCACGAAGCTCATCGGCTATGGCTTTGAGGCGCTGACAATAGACCCCGACAGCGGAATCGCCTTGCACAGTGTTGCGGAGCTCGGTGTGGAGGCTGTTGACCCGGGCATCGATGTTGTCTTGAAAGAGCTGGCGGAGGGCGGCCCAGAGATTGGCAGCGGTGGCGGCGTCGCGAAAGACGAGGTTGAAGATCTCCGTCGAGACCCTCGTGTAAATCCACTGGATAATGGCAAGGTCATCTTTGACCCATTGGGGATTGTCGGGCTGAGGAACGGAGTTCTCGGCGACGTGAGAGCGGAGATTGCAGCGGCCAAGGTGAACCTCAAAGAGATGACGCCAATGATAGTAGTTGTGGGCAGCTAAATCTAGGGTTATTGGGATGAAGGGTGTGATATCGGCGATAGTATCGGTATAGGAGAGGGCGGCAGCCATGGAGGTAGAGGGCGCCGGAATAATGGAGGAAGAGGTATTGGTGGGAGGAGCAGCGGCGGCGGCGGCGGCAGCCTTTTTGGTGAAGTAGTCGGGTGGTGGCAGGGGCGGCGGCGTGGGTGGCGGAGCCATACCCTAGGGTTTTAGGAGCGGAAATCTGATACCATGTAAACAAGAGATAGAACTCACAATTGTATTGATTTGGTCCGGCTTACATTGTTTATACAGTACATTAGAGAACTGACTTGGGCTAACCTAACTTGGAGTACAAGCTGAAAAGGAGTCCTCCTAGAACACGTATTGATACAATCTAACACAAAGTCCAGCTCGATTACACACTGCGTGCCCATGTAATACCATTCCACACTCTACGAAATAAAAAAATGTGAAACATAATTACTTAAGTTACATGTCAGATTCCAAGAGCGAAAAAATATTTGGATTTTTTTATGATTGTTATTGACATTATACTATAGTCTATAACGTTAGCCTCTAGTTGATACCTTCTAGTAACCCAAGAGGCAAGAGTGCACAAATTCATCTCTGCTATGGTTGGGATACCCGAACCCCATAAATCCTTTTTCTAGGAGTGTCTCGCCATTAGCAAGACGATATCTAAAATGGGCCCTCGTAGTTCTCCCACGAGAAGTAAGCCATTTGAGAATTAATGGATCTTGATGACCCATTTAGGAACGTTGATAGCACTAAGTAACTACAAGGAAATGCTAGCAGGAACGCTCATAAATAATTTAACTTGGTAGCATGAGATAGAAGTTTTCCGTAGGTTGTCTAAATTAGGTTGCAAATGACCGAAGGATGGATGTAAACAGGAGAGTCGTCATCAATCGAGAATGGCTAGATTTTACCATTGCTTCACCAACTCATGATTGGCAGCTTTGTTGCCTTCAAAGCCAATGAAACGAGATGTGTAGAGGATAGCCGTCTTCGACTATTCTGGCTCCGAGGTGGTTCAGAAGTAGGGCTGGGCATATTTCCCGATCCCGAATTCCGAAACCCGAATTTCCCGATCCCGAAAATCCCGATTAACTTTACGGGTAGCCATTCTGGAATCCCGAAATTATTTCAGGAAATTCAGGAATGTAGTGTTGAATACCGAAAATACCGTATATCCCGAAAAAATAAAAAACCCATGGCGCATGTGCAAAACACTAGTCTTTTTCAGCCCAGCTGAAGCCCATGTACGCTATGTCCGGCGAATTCGTGACTAGACCCGGTCTTTTTCCCCTAGTGGCCCAGCAAGCCAGCAAAAACCCTAGTCCCTCGTGCACATCCCACCCCACTCGCCCAGCAAACCGAAGCCCATGTACGCTGAGGTTTGAACTTCGGGAAATTTGGGATTTCCCGATCCCGATCCCTAATTTTCCGAATCCCGAATTTCCGGGAATCAAATTTTCTCATATAAAATCGGGAGTCAATTTGTGAATCCCGAACCTTTTTTTTCCCCGAATTTCCGGTCCCGAAATTTCAGGAAATACCGAACGGCCACCCTGATTCAAAAGTGCAAAGAGCACGAATCCACCCTTGCCATGTTCGACGATGAAGATGAGTTAGATGGTCATGCCTGTCGTCAATTAAATGGCTCCAACCTTTTTCTCGCGCCGAGGTGGTTCAGACGAGCTAATCCATTACTAGCTTTCGAGGCGAAAAGTCTCTTTGGCTCCCGAGAACCAGTGCTCCTGCTCGTTTGAAAAAATTAAAAGAAATAATTACAAGTTTCAAAAAATATTGAAAAAAATCACGGATGTAGTTAATAGTATATACCACAACCATGAAAAAAATAAACTCCAAATACTTTGTATTTCAAGCTACAAAAAAAGAAAAAATTATGGATCTGAGAAAGCACATTTTCAAATCTTTAAAATTTATCAGATTTGTCATTTTTGTGTAGGGCATAATATAAAATATTTGAAGTTGATTTTTTACACGATTGTGAGATACACTATATTCTACATCTCTGATTTCTTTCAATACTGTTTGAAACTTGTAAGTATTTATTTTTAAAAAATTCAAACAAGCAGGAGCACCAAATCTCTACTCCTTTTGAGGTAGGTAATATGGTTCCAACTTCCAAGCGTACATGCGAGCGATCCCAACGGGCCAGGTTGTCAGATTTAGCTCCTGTGGATGGAGCGGCTCGGTAGTACGTGTCGGTCGGTTGGACATGACCGACCGCGATGGAATCCATCTCCACTCGGAGTGCAGAGCAGCAGGCGGGCATCCCTCCAAGTACTAAGCTCCCTAGAATTCCTCTCCTCTCCTTGCTCCACATGTTCTTCAATGGAAAAGCAACACCACTCTATGGTAGACCCCACTCAGGTTCACACCTCTCGAATATTAAAATTGAGCTTGAAAAAAAAAATGTTGGACATATACACATTTTCGGTAAAAAAATGATATTCCCAGCCACAAAAAAATAATGGTTATGAAAAAGGAAAAAAGAACTCCATTTTCTCTCGAATGTCTTTTTTGTGTAGCTCAAAATAAAAAATACAAACTTTCTAGATTACGTACACCGTTGTATGCTTTATTTATTTATTTTTGAAAACTTGACATGTCGTTTAGGTTTTATAAGAAGATGCGGTGATTTAGTAGCTAATGGCACTTTCTGACAACTCTCTCACTTATCGTTTCTCTGCCGTCAACAACCACCATAGCGTCGTGCAGCCTGTGCCACGCGATACCATTTATCTCCCTCTGCTTTTCTCGAGCCGTATTCCATAAAAAACATCCGTTCTTAAACAAATTTTCCCCGTTTGTCCCCACACACCTATGGCGCCGTCAAGATCATAGAACTACAGGGCACATCCGCTCCCGATGTCGCGCCTCAAGTCCACTGTCAATTTCCACGTCATGTTCGCTCCCCGCAAATGCATATTTTTGTGGCCGCACAACGCCAGTGAGCTGAAAGACTTCCTACATCCCTCGCAGTAGTTGCACGTGAGCACCCATGTCGTCTCTCCCATCAGTCGCCGCTGTCGTTGATGCAGCTAGTGGTGGTCGACTCGCTGGTGGTGGAAGCTACGGTTAAGACCGTGAGTGACAAGTCGATGGTGAGTGGGGATGGAAGTATGAGTTAGGCGCGTCGTTGTTGGATGCCACCTAATTACTAATGAAAGATCATGTGGGTATTTATCTGTAAACCTTTTTTTATGCATTATGTTTGCTTATCTCTCACTTGTATTCAGAGAATGAGCAATATTATGTAAGCAATTGCATGTGTGTATTTTGTAGATAGTTGGATGCATACACTGAAAATGACCTATGTGTCTCTAGCCTCAAGTCCATTGCAAACATGCACATCACGTGCGCTCCCCACAGATGCACATTCTGGTGGCCGCCCAACGCCAGTGGCTGAAAGACTTCCTACATCCCTCGTAGTAGTTGCACGTGAACACCCATGTCATCTCTCCCATCGGCAGCCGTTGTTGCTGGTGCAGTTAATGGTGCTCGACTTGCTGGTGATGACAGCTACGATTGAGACCGTGAGCGACAAGTCGATGGTGAGTGGGAATGGAAGGATGAGGTAGATGCGTCGTTTGTTCGATGCCACCTAAGTACTAACGAAAGATCATGTGGGTATTTATCTGCGAACCTTTTCTCTGCATTATGTTTGCTTATCTCTCACTTGTATTCAGAGAACAAACCAGTTTATGAAATCAATTGCATATGTGTATTTTGTAGATAGTTGCATACACTGAAAATGACCTATGTGTGTCTATCCTCGGTGTCAGTCATTAGAGTGCAGAAAAGTCACGACAGATGAGTGTACAATGATAAAATAGAATGTGTGTTGAGCGTGTAGCGAACATGATAGACTATATGTTGAGAAATGACCATTCCTGCAATTAGATATATATTCAAAATTGTTAGTGGTATTCATGCATTTTATATATTTTTATTTTATGTATATGAATCCGGTGCATAGATTAAAATGGCATGTAAACCGTTTAAAATTTCACTTTTGCTAAGTTTTTTGCTGCATTATTTACTATTTATCGATGGAATGTTTCTTTGTTTTTATATAGTATTGATTGTACTCGATGCAAAATGTTTAAGTATGTCAAGACATAATTGCGCCAACTATTACTGATTTGAGAGAATTTATGTCAGAAAAGTCTACTTCGTTTCATTATAATAAAATCAATGACTTTGACTGTAGGACCTCGAGTAATCACATCTTGCTAATCTATTTCTCAAGTCTGTAATGTTCATCGTATCGTACATTGTACATTGTTTACAGATTGTCGAAACTTTGTTCAATTTTTTGTTGTTGAAATCTTCATACAACATCTAGACAATTTAACTTTCATGACATTTCATAATTATGATTGAATTCTGATTGTCTAACTAAGTATCTGCAGAGTTTAAGCTTTTTATGTGGGGTTATCTTCTCTCTGTTGAGTGATGTATTCCTAAATCTTGCAGCGACTGAGTGATCGTGTTGCAAGGGTACATTTTTTTCCATTATTACTACTCTTTACTATTTTTTAGGTATGTTTCGCTAAAATAACTATTTGTTCATCTATCATTGGTTGTACTAGAGCGGACGCGGCAACGCGCGTTTTTCCTTCTAGTTTCCTATACGAAAGGCGCTAGGATGCTTTGCTGCTTTTGGCGAGGAGCTCGTGTCTACGCCACGTGCAGTCTAGCAAGTGAATGGAGCACTCCATTATTGCCTGGCCAACTATAGCTAATACTCCCTCCAGTATATTCCGATATTTACTAACTAACTATATTAAAGTCGGACGGATTCTCGCTCCCTCAGCGATCGTTTTACTGTTCCTAGAATAGTAGCTAGTGTAGCGCGATCCCGGCCGTCGGCCGGCGATCGGACGGCTCACAGGACACGTCCGTGACAGATTTGGAAAAAAAAACCTTCCCTAAACGATAAATCAAACCCGCAGTCCAGACCTCCCCGCTACATTGGACCTTTTTGCAATTACAGAAAATATGAAGGACGTTTTCACAAAATGCCCCCGCAGAAACCCCCTTCCCCTTCCTCTCTCTCTCGCGCGACGCGGAGGTCGCCGCCGCCGCCGACACGCCGGCACGCCACTACGCACCTCCCCCGTCGGATCGACGCACACGGGTGGCTCCGCCGTCGCCTCTTCTCCCTTCTCGCTGAGCGCCGCGTGCTGGGACGCCGCGTCGGCAGCGGAATCGTCCACGCAGCGCTCTGCTCCCTCTGCCGCGACTGCTTGCTGCCGGCGACGCTCCGGCGACCTACAAGCGGCGGCGCCACCGCTCCCGGGTAGCCCGCGTCGAGGCGCGTCCAGCGTGCCCAGCCACGCGTCCTGGCTCGCCGTGATTCGACGCCGGCGTCGTTGTCGCCGCCGCGACAGCTCCCCCGCTGGTGACATCATCGTCGCGTCACGGCGGGCCTGGGCTGGGAAGATGGTTTGCTTGCTGGGCCAGGCTGGCTGCTGTGCGGCTGGCTCGGCCCTTTTTTCTGCTTTTCTTTTTTTTTTACTTTTGTAACTTTCCAAATTCACCTACAAATAAATTCGGACCAATTTCTAACAAATTGTAATTGTCAAAATAGTCAGTCCAAATACTTTAGAACCTTTTGCAAAATATTTCAAAACTCGGAAATTTCAAATAATACATAAAGGCTCAGTTGGCACCTTTACGCCATTTGAAAAAACATGGATTCCATAATTTTATTTCGAACTCAAATAAAATTCAGAAAAAAAATATCAGCAATATCATTCAATATGACAAACCCAATAAAATATATTTTTTGGTACAAAACATCTCATTTAAATAGAGTTTGCTAAATCATTTAAATACAATTACACATTTATATCATGGGCTGCAAATGTTTTCCTAAATAAATTCCATAAAATGATAAATGTTTCAAAATCAACAGCTTTAAATACATACTCATTTGAACAATTCAACTCGCAAAATATTTGGTAGTACGTGAAAATATGTTGGGAAAACTCACAAAAAAATGCAACACTTTCGAAGATTTCAATTTGCTAAAAAATTTAAGAAACTCTAAAACATACCAACATAATTTAAACGTATTTTAACATTTCAATTTGTTTAAAAAAAATAAGATACTCTAAAATATACCAAGATAATCTAAATGTATTCCCCTTGATTATATTGATTCAAATTTGATAAATGCTCACATATTGCAGCCTCCCTGATCATGGACTCCAAATACATAATTATGGTACATGTTTATGCAAACAAATTCCATAAAATTATGAATATTCGAAAATAAATAGCTTCAAATACAAACTCATTTGTATAATTCAATTTTTTAAATATTCCGAACTACGCTAAAATACATCAGAATGCTCCGTAAAAAAATGCAACAAATTTGAATACTCCAGTTAGCTATTTTTTCCCCGGAAAACGCATCAAATGTTTTCCTAAATAAATTCCATAAAATGGTAAATGTTTCAAAATCAACAGCTTTAAATACAAACTCATTTGAACAATTCAACTCGCAAAATATTTGGAAGTACGTGAAAAATATGTTGGAAAAACTCACAAAAAAATGCAACACTTTTGAAGATTTCAATTTGCTAAAAAAATTGAGAAACTCTAAAACATACCAACATAATTTAAACATATTTTAACATTTCAATTTGCTTAAAAAAATAAGGTACTCTAAAATATACCAAGATAATCTAAATGTATTCCCCTTGATTATATTGATTCAAATTTGATAAATGCTCACATATTGCAGCCTCCCTGATAATGGACTCCAAATACATAATTATGGTACATGTTTCTGCAAACAAATTCCATAAAATAACGAATATTCGAAAATAAATAGCTTCAAATACAAACTCATTTGTATAATTCAATTTTCTAAATATTCCGAACTACACTAAAATAAATCAGAATGCTATGAAAAAAACATGCAACAAATTTGAATACTACAGTTAGCTATTTTTTCCCCGGGAAACGCTTCAAATGTTTTCCTAAAGAAATTCCATAAAATGATAAATGTTTCAAAATCAACAGCTTTAAATGCAAACTCATTTGAACAATTCAACTCACAAAATATTTGGAAGTACGTGAAAATATGTTGGAAAAACTCACAAAAAAAAATGCAACACTTTTGAAGATTTCAATCTGCTAAATTTTTTTTGAGAAACTCTAAAACATACCAACATAATTTAAACGTATTTTAACATTTCAATTTGCTCAGAAAAATAAGATACTCTAAAAATATACCAAGATAATCTGAATGTATTCCCCCTGATTATATTGATTCAAATTTGATAAATGCTCACATATTGCAGCCTCCCTGATCATGGACTCCAAATACATAATTATGGTACCTGTTTCTGCAAACAAATTCCATAAAATAACGAATATTCGAAAATAAATAGCTTCAAATACAAACTCATTTGTATAATTCAATTTTCTAAATATTCCGAACTACGCTAAAATATATTAGAATGCTCCGAAAAAAATGCAACAAATTTGAATACTCCAGTTAGCTATTTTTTCCCCGCAAAACGCTTCAAATGTTTTCCTAAATAAATTCCATAAAATGATAAATATTTCAAAATCAACAGCTTTAAATACAAACTCATTTGAACAATTCAACTCGCAAAATATTTGGAAGTGCGTGAAAATATGTTAGAAAAACACACAAAAAAATAATGCAACACTTTTGAAGATCTCAATTCGCTAAAAAAAATTAGAAACTCTAAAACATACCAACATAATTCAAACGTATTTTAACATTTCAATTTGCTAAAAAAAATAGGATACTCTAAATTATACCAAGATAATCTAAATGTATTCCCCTTGATTATATTGATTCACATTTGATAAATGCTCACATATTGCAGCCTCCCTCACTGCATTTAAAAAAAATAAACGTTTGATTAGATGAATATTTCGAGGAAATGCAAATTCATTTGCTCTAATTATGGCTTGCTTCTAAATTGAATTAAATGTAAATATAAATATCTTGAAAAAAAAGAAGTTTGATTACATACATTTCCAAATCAAATGCGACCAAATTCCACCAAATTGTAAAAAAACAAAATAGTCCTTGCATTAAAAAAATGATTAGATGAATATTTCAAACAAAATTCTAAATCTCTTTTTCGCGCTCAGATTTCCCTTTTTAATTTCCATACATTCAAATCTACACAAATTTTGAATGTGAACAGCTTCAAATTTGAAATTCTCCCATCATGGTATTCATAAATATGACAAATATATCAACATTTACACACACAAAAAAAAGCGTTTACTATTTATGCCATATGATCAAATTTCAAATTTGAAAACTTCAAAATTTTCAGCGGCTTCCAAATCTGAGCATTTGAAAAATGGGAAAAAAACGTACTGATAGATTCCCACTTTCATACAATGCACATCTTCTGAATACGAAACAAAATTAATTATTTATGCCAACATACGAACGTAATCAAACATACAAATTTGCCAACTATTCGGAGTTACCATATCATTTCCAAAATTTACAAATTAGTCAATATTTGAATATAACTCAAACACATTTTCTCTACTTATATTTAAGAATTAATGGCAACATAGAAACATATTTGAATACTTCAATTTGCTAAATATTTGGACATTCTCTGAACTATATAACTAATACTCACAAGAAATCAACGCTAACTATGTATAGCAAAACACAAAACACATTTACACAATTCAAAATAGTCAATATTTATACACAATATAAATGAACTTTCCCGAATTATGGACTCGAATACAAAACAAAAAAATGCATTGGCACTAACTACGTACTTAAATTAAATATTATTTGGAAAAATAGAAGTACTTTTGAATATTTCAAATTGTATGAAAATTAGAGATACTACAAAATATATCTACATGCTCACAAAAAATTGGTTCAAAATTATAAAAAAAAATACAAACTAGCACAAGCGCGGCGTGACGCCGCGCAAAAAAAACAAAAAAATGAAAATTGAACGCTTCCAAATTAGTGAAAATTTAGAGAAAATAGACGACAAATTCCAAATAGACGACGGATTTTGACATTTCCCAATTAGTCAAAATTTAAAGAAACAATTTAGTGAAATTTTTGATAAAATAGACGACAAATCTCGACATATTGTGACATTTTAAAATACAGCGGGTGCGGCGTATGCTAAAGGGAGAAAAATTGGAATATTCAAATGTTGTCACTATTTGCAAGTAATTTAAATGCACCTTCCCTAATGTGAATTCAAATGTTGTCACTATTTGGAAGTAATACTGTTCGCACCCATTTTTGACACTTGGCCGGCATGGCCCTGGATGTCCTTGGCGAGACGCACTCAGGAGGACCCCAAGACACAGACAAAGGAGAAGAGCTATATTGGCAAGCCACCAGGCTACAGGCCACCATGTCCCAGGACCCGGCGCTTGGTCATCCAGAAGGTTCCAGGAGCCGGCACTAAGCCAACATTGCCCAGGAGTCGGCTACCATCCAGAGGCCGACCATCATCCAGGAGCTGGTCTCGGTTTCAGGAGCTGGCACTAACCCAACGTTGTCCAAGGAGCCGGCCATTATCAAGGATTTGGCATTTCGCCCAAGAGTTGGTCATTTCCCAGAAGTCAGCATTCCCCCAGAAGTTAGTCATTCCCCAGGAGTCGGCGTTATCCCAGGAGCCGACTGTTGCCCAGAAGCCGGCCACTAGGCCAACCATCATTGAGAAGCTGACATTTTCCAAGGAGTCACCATTGTAGCCGACTTCATTCAAGGAGTCGGCAGGCCACAAGCCGACTTAATATTTAAGTCGGCATTAGTTCACAGCCTGCATCCGTCATGGAGCCGAGTCGGGGACCTGGCAAAAGACACCACCGAACTCGGTGGTGATCCGACAGGAGTCAACTAGGCAGGAGCTAACCCGGCTTGGTTAGAACCCGAGTCACAGTAGTGACCCGGCGGGAGCCAACCCGGCTTAAGATTCAAAGCTTACTCAGAAGGAAATGGTGACCCGGAGAAACCTGGGGTGGCGACCTGGCAGGAGTTTACCCGGTTTAGTCAGGACCCGGCTTAATCTGTCACCTGCCAGATTTAGACCAGCAGATCAAGATGGACCCGGAAAGCAGTCAAGACCTCTTCGGATGGAAAAGTGATCATCGCGAGAGTTGTTCGCCTCGTCGAGGCATACAAGTTTGGTCTTTGGGCCATATCCATCCGAGTTAATATGTGACTTTGGCGTCCACGGCAAGAAGCAGGACAGGGAGAGCTGCGAATCTGGACAGGAGTTCGACTTGGACTAGGACTAGGGTTTAGGACGTGATTCAATGTACTTTTCTTGTAAGGAAAGCCTAGATGAGTCCTTTTCCTGTACGCTAAAGACCAGGCCACCTATATAAAGGTGCATGGCCGATTGAAAGAAAAACACCCAATCGACAAACCAATCTATCTATCTTTTCGTATACCTTTACCCTTGTACCTATGCTTCTCGTTCTTCCATGAGCCGGCCATGCCGGCGAGTTGCGGAGCCACGAGGCTCTAGGGGCGGTCAGGCCGACCTGGAGCAGCCAATCGCTGCCGGCTTCCTCTGACGGGGTCCCTCCCGAGGAGCTGAGGCGTCTGGTATCAAAAGCGCCGGCTTACTGTCTTGCGTACCGCGCTGGAAGCCGGCCTCCTGCGGTGTGAGTTGTGGAGCATCTCCCTCGACGCCGCGGGTACCCGAATCTTAGGTGTGGCTGATCAAACACCTTGGCGACTCCCGATTTGCGAGTGTGGGGCCCCGTTAAAGCGCAACAAATACTAATGCATCTTCCCTAATTTAAATTAAATACTCCCGCCGAAATACAAACATGTTCGACCATTTCACCCTACTAAATAATTGGACATTATAGAAAATTTATCAAAAATGCTCACAAAAATGCTACCTATTCATTAAAAAAACATGTTTGAACATTATAATTTAGCCAACATTTTGTTGAACAAAAAATATATATTCTACAAAAAAAATCACCAAAGGCGTGGTGATGCATAACCTCTAATTATGTAAAGTTCTATTTACTAAATGGTCATATAGTGCATTCCCTCTAATAATAGACTTAAATTTAACATTCCAATTTCCTAAACATTTTGCTACAAGCTAAATGAACTTTCTCTAAATATGGGATTCAATTCAATAAATGTGCATTTCCACTCATTACAGACTTAAATTAAATGTTACTGAAATATAGAAACATATTTGAAAATTTTAAAATGGTAAAAAAAAATAGATACTCCATAATATGTCAACCTGCTCAGAAAAATGAATGCCAACTACTTATGGGAAAATACAAACATGATTTATATCTAAAAAACAAACATGTTTGAATATTTAGAATTGGTCAACAGTTAGAAACAAACCAAATGCACTTCCTCTAATTATATGGAGTTGAAATTTGTAAATGCTCAGACAACACGTTTCCTGTAATTTTAGACTTAAATTAAACATTTCATCGCATATCATCGCAACAATTTATGGCAAATCATCGCAACTCAAAATTGAAAATTTAACATTTTCAAATGCCAATCCAATTTCCCTAAACAATATCAACACCTTCAAATCTACAAATCGAAAAAGATAAATGGAAATTGCATCATAATCCTTTTAAACACAAATTGCAACCCATTGATGGCCAACAAACAAAAAAAAAGATATTCTAAATTATTGGAAATTTGGGTAAAATCGACACCAATTTCCAACGAAATTCAAGATTTCCGAAGTACATAAAATATGCAACCTACTTATGACAGAAAACTAAAAAAAAATGAACACTTCCAATTTTGTGAAAATTTAGAGAAAATAGACGACAAATTCCAACGGATTTTGACATTTCCCAATTAGTCAAAATTTAAAGAAACAATTTAGTGAAATTTTCGACAAAATAGACGACAAATCTTGACAAATTGGGACATTTTAAAACACAGCGGGTGCGGCGTATGCTAAAGGAAAAAAAATTAGAATGTTCAAATGTTGTCACTATTTGCAAGCAATTCAAATGCACCTTCCCTAATTTGAACTCAAATGTTGCCACTATTTCGAAGTAATTCTAATGCATCTTCCCTAATTTAAATTAAATTCTCCCGCCGAAATACAAACATATTCGATCATTTCACACTACTAAATATTTGAACATTATAGAAAATTTATCAAAAATGCTCACAAAAAAATGCTACCTATCCATAAAAAAAACATGTTTGAACATTACAATTTAGCCAAAATTTTGTTGAACAAAAAATATATATTCTACAACAAAATCAGCAAAGGCGTGGCGTGACGCCACGCCAAATTCAACTAGTAGCAAGTGTATGTTGGATCGATGGACAGCGGTACATACATCACGAATTCACGGGCAACGATTTCAGGGCCGGCCACCAAGTTTTCGTCCCTATGCACCCTCTCCTCTGTCAGGCGACCACGAGCTGTAGATGGGACGGAAGCAACGACCTGATACAAATCTTGTCTGCAACCATAGACTATAAGAGGAATTAAGGGTAATTTTATTTCTAAGGAGAGGGGCAATCGACGATTGGGGTTGGGTGTTCACAAAAATCACAACCAGATTTGTTTTATTATCATAAAGCCACAACTTTAAGGGTAAGTTGTTTCACAGACCCCAATTACCCAAATATGACGATTTTTTTAGTTTGACTCCATTTCCGATAAACCAGAGCCACAAATCTGGTGCCGCGTGGTAGACACGGCGCCTTTCCCTACTTTTCTTCATGTAAACCGAACTGGATCTGGACCAAAAAGTTTTGAAGTTTTTTCTTCATCGCATTTTTTACTTTCAGCCAAGATCTTTAAAAAAAATCAATTCTTTGAATGGATAACGCTAGTTCAATACAAGTTCACTAACTATAGATTTCTTATATTTTTTTAATTTTTAATTGAATTGTGGTGAAAGCTACAATAAAATGTCTACGGAAAAGAGTTCAAAATTATCTAGTTTACTTATTACATATACCTTTAAATTACGAGATATTTTTATTTCTTTTTTTATTTTTGAACGGTTTTTGGCTGGAACATACATAAGTGAGAAGACTTCCAACTGGTTGTGAAAAACGAGCTTAAACTTTTCTACTCCCTCCATTCCTAAATATAAGATGTTTTAGATACTGCACATGGTAACTAGATGCGGGTTAATATGAGTGATCGAACATATACACTAAAGTGTGTCTAGATACATATAGATGCATGTGAATCTATAAGAAGACTAAAACATCTTATATTTACGAACGGAGGGAGTACTTTAGTAAGAACGCAACATTTTGGAATAAAAAATAATTTTTCAAAATAATTTGGCTGGAAGTTATGAAAGTTTCCAAAAAATTTAGTTCAAGACATGTGGGCTCGCTACTTATATTTCTTATATTTTTTGAAAGATATAATATTATTTTGATTAAATTCTAGAGAAAGTTGCAAAAACTTTGAAAACATCCAATGGATAGAGAAACAAGTTCATATTTTCTTACTTTCCTCACTTTGTATATTTTTTAGTTACAAGTAATTTTCCTTTAAGTTTTGTGATCTTTCAACAAATTTTGGTCGAAACATACATGAGAGATAAAACTTCTCATTGGAATATTATTCGGATTAGAAATTATCTTTGAAAAAAGTTTGGCCGAAAGTTAGAAAAGCTTCCAAACAATTCGGTTCAAGACTTGTGGGCCCGGATTATGAGAAAACATAGAGAAGAGTCTCCTCCACCACGTGGCATCTGACTGGTGAGCCCAGATTGTTGGAAGCGTTGCCAAACTGATTAAACCTGGAGATTTGAGTCCTCTGAAGTAAACCTGCCCGAAAAACTATTGTGACTGCGATTCTGATAATATTTCTTAGGATTGCGATTTTGTGAAACCCTATTCCTAATAGTAACAGTTTTATGATTTTCGTTTTTACCGGTAGAAGAACTAAAGAAGGACAATATACGCACGGTTAACCGCGGTTGTTTCAGTATGATTTGAGTTGAAACTGTCTAAGATTGAGCTCATTTTCCATTTTACAAACGGTCAAAACTCGCGGCAGAATCCTACTCTATACTAGGCCAAAGACGTCAGGTCCAAGACTCGTAGAAACGTTCATGCCCGCTAGTCGGTGAACGTAGTGTGCGAGTGGGGAGTAGATTGTCACTTTCAGATTTGAAGTTTTTTGGTTGAGGATGGAGGACTTCCAGGAGATTGTACAGCAGGCTTGGATGGAGGAGGTGGCAACCAATGACCCTCTTCGAAGATTCCACGTCAAAATGGATCGCACGGCAAAGGCCCTGAAGCAATGGCACAAGAAGAAGTTCGAAAATTAGCGGCTGCAGGTGGCCATTGCGAGGGAAATTATTGGCAGGCTGGACATAGCGGAGGAGAGCAGGGCCCTCTTGGCTGAGGAACGACGGCTGCGTGTTAGTCTCCGTGCCAAAATACTGGGCATTGCGTCCATAAACAAGATAAGAATTAGGCAGCGGGCGCGGCTATCCTTGATCAAGCTCGGCGACACAAACTCCAGGTTGTTCCACCTCCGTGCAAATGGAAGGCGCCGGAAATTTTTTATTCAAGTGCTCAAGACAGCGAGTGGGCTTGCTGTAACCCATGATGAGAAGGAGGAGGCACTCCGGGCTCACTTTGGTGACTTCCTCGGCACGACCAATGCTAGAGAGGTGTCCCTGGATTGGGCGGCCCTGGGATACACGCAGCGGGACCTTAACCACCTGGAGGCGGCTATTGACATCGACGAGCTCCGCGCAGCAGTTTTTGCGCTGCCGGCTGAAAAGGCCCCCGCACCGGATGGGTTCATTGGCAGATTTTACAGAGAATGCTGGGAGCTGATTGGGGAGGATTTGCGTGCAGCCATGACAGCCTTGACAGAGCAGGGGGTGCATCTTTTGGCCTCTTAAACAAAGCCAATGTGGTGTTGATCCCAAAGAAGACGGAGGCCGAGACGATCGCGAACTATAGACCTAATAGCCTCATTCACAGCTTCTCGAAGATTTTCTCTAAGGTCCTTGCCTCGCGTCTCGCCCCTTTACTCTCGCAGTTGGTGTCCCCGAGTCAGTCAGCTTTCATCAAGCGAAGATGCATACATGACAACTTTTTCCACGTGCAAGGCCTGATCAAGGAGATGTATAAAGAGCAAACGCCGGGTTTCTTCCTTAAGCTAGACATCGCAAAGGCTTTTGACGCTATGAGCAGGCCTTATTTGTTGGAGTTGCTGGAGGCCATCGGTTTTGGCCCTAGGTGGAGGCGATGGATCTGTCTCCTTCTCTCCTCGGCCACGTCCAAGATTTTGCTAAACGGGAAGCCAGGTCCGTTAATCCCCCATGCTAGAGGGCTGCGCCAAGGGGATCCGCTATCTCCCATGCTTTTCATCTTGGCGATCGACCCGTTGCATCACCTCTTCCGGCTGGCAGTGGAGACGGGGGTCCTCCGCCCTATTCGAGCCAAGCCGATCCGCTTCACGGTCTCATTATACGCGGATGATGCTGGGATTTTTGTGGGGCTGGACCCATAGGACATACGGGCTGTTGACCAGATTCTTCGAGTTTTTGGAAATGCAAGCGGACTGCGGACAAATTTGGCTAAATCTGAAGCGTACCCAATCCAGTGCACCGAGAAGCAGATTTTGGAGGCTTTGTCAATCTTCCCGGCAAAGAGGGGACATTTCCCATGCACCTATCTTGGCCTACCGCTGCACCACTCAAGACTCAAGGCGGTTCATTTTCAGCCTCTTTTGGACAAACTTGGAGCCAAACTAGCAGGTTGGTGGGGAAGACATTTCACAAGGGCGGGCAGGGTGTTGCTTTGCAGATCGGTCTTGTCGGCCATGGTCATATACCACCTCGTAGTCTTCAAACTCCCCAAGTGGATCATCCGCAAGATTGAGCGGATTAAGAGGGGCTTCCTGTGGATGAAACCAAGTGCGGCGCCGGGGCACCCTCTCATCAACTGGCAAACGGTTCGCCGGCCAAAGGATCTTGGCGGGCTAGGGATCTTCGATGTGGAGATGTTTGCTAGGGGCATGAGGCTCAGATGGCCGTGGTTTGGTTGGACGGATCAGATAAGGCCGTGGCAGGGTATGGCTCTTTCGTGCGATGCGACGGACATGGAGCTCTTCAGGGCCTCCACAGATATCTCGATCGGTGACGGAGCCAGGTGCCTCTTCTGGTATGACAGGTGGCTGCCAGGGGGCGCCCTAAAGCTACAGTATCCCGAGCTTTTTGCCATTGCCACTCGTAAAGCAAGAACCGTTCAGAAGGAGATGCAAAACCAGAATTGGATCCGGTCTCTCTTCCGTCTGTCCACACCGGTGCAGCTCACCCAGTTCGTAAAGCTTTGGGCTGCCTTGTGTGAGGTCGTTCTCCAACCCCACCCGGATGCGATCACTTGGAGATGGACGGAATCTGGCATCTACTCCACGGCTTCGGCATATAGGTGCCAATTCTTGGGGGCATGCCCGCCATTCCGAGTGGCAAAGATTTGGCGGGCGCACGCGGAGCCAAAATGCCGATATTTTGCATGGTTGGCATTGCACGGGAAAATCCTCACGGCGGAAAATCTAGCTTTGCGAGGCTGGCGGCATGACCCCATATGCAAGCTCTGTTGGACACATCCGGAGACGGTGCAGCACCTTCTGCTTGACTGCAGCTTCTCTAGTGTTGTTCGGGAGAAGATCTTCAGCTGGAATGGTACCATCGGCGCCGCACCACCGGCCTCGGGGCAATCTATCGACGAGTGGTGGAATGACATGCTCGCGGGCATTCCGCGAGCAAAGCGGAGAGAGGCGAGCGGTGCTTTCCTTTATACGCTATGGGGATGCTGGAAAGAGCGGAATCGGCGGGTGTTTCGAAACACGGCCCTCTCGACGGACATGGTGGCTCACTTGGTTTGGGAGGAGATGGCTCAGCGGGTCTTTGCGCACACACAAGACCCGGGAGACTAGCTTTAGTTCTTTCTGCTGGCAGGAACTTTGTCGTTCCTGCTAGAGAGTGTGTGTAACATAAACTGCTGTACATAAACGTCTATTTTCTATCTAATCAGACGGCAGAATCGACTGCCCTTAAAACTCAAAAAATTGTCAAAGGAAGATCGCAGCCAAAACTTCCCCTCTGCTGTCGGCAGCGGCTCACTGTCATTGAATATTACTACTGCATGAAAAATGACCACGCTACAGGTACAGCGCCGTGGTAATCGTTAGTAATTGATTTCTTCTGATCTATATACAGACACACGTTCGTGAGTGCTATACTTCATCTCGATCGCTCCCCTTCAAGCATGTTTGTTCACTGTCAGCTGATGCATCCAGTGCAGTCTTCATAACACTACCCAGCTTGTTTTTTCGATAAAAGACTACCCAGCTTGTGTACCCCTGAATCCTGTATTTTGCTATCTCGTGTGGCGATTAAACAGTATAGAGAAAACCAGTAGGGAGAAAATGCAGCCTATAATGGAAGCTCTGAGAATTTCAGTACGAAAATGGATGCGGTTTTCAACTATCTACACAACTTCAGTGAAGCAACTTGCCAAGGAGCACCTAGGCAAGCCTGCCATTATGAAGTTGCTTAGAGCAAGTATAAAAAGATCTAGTCAGCAGGCTGTAAGGTTTAAAATAATATATTTGTGCTTACATGGAGGAGAGAGAATGGAAGCGGGCTCTCATGGAAGAGCCAGCTGCAGCACGTGCTCCTAGACGTCTTGTGAGATTATAAAGTGGGCCATACATTGATAAAGTAGTACATGCATATAGCCAACTATTATATGTGCTAGCTATAAGCTGACTATAAATGAAGTGACAATGACATATAGCCAGCAGCCGGCTCTATTATTAACCTTGCTCTTAGACGAACTCAGAAATAGTGCGGATGGACTCAGAGATATTGTTGGATCTAGAAGCAGTGTCGTGCTACCCAAGCTTCTGTCAGACCATTTATATGTTGGATTCATTCTGCGCGCCGGACAGAGGTCAGGTCAATGTGCTATGCCTTGACGGTCATGTCAAGTCAGGCGTTGACGGACAGTGTTGGATCATTCACTATGCTATGCCTTCCTCTGTTGGCAAGCCATCGGATGTTTTTGTTGTTTTTAGCAGGGAGAGGTCCCGAAGGATCTCGAATCTGCATAACTTGTCGGAGGGTGTACATTTACATAAAGGGACTTACAGGAAAGAAAAAATACAACAAGGTCCCTAGATTATACAGCTAACACCCAAAAAGTGATTACAGAAGCACAACCTGGTTCACATCTTCCGACGATGAACAGCCTGCGAACAGAGCCTCCACCACCGCTGCATCCGGGGACAAAACCACTTGGAACAACACAGAAATTAGTTGCAACGCCGAGGCTGAAGAAGATCCTCACATAGAGGACGAAGAAACACAAGCAGAGGCACTCGAGGGTGACAAGGTCAGCCTCCTGACCGAGAGTAGCGCTGGCCACACGACGCGGACGCTTGAAATTCGTCGCAGCAGCAGATCAAAGCACCTCCCACACCAACGGACAGTGTTGGATCATTCACTCTGCTATGCCTTCCTCACCACCACAGCCAGCCAAGGGGGGAGAGAGAGCATCAATACTGAGGGCCAAACTACGGATTACCTCGAGCTTATTGAAGAAAGCACCTTGGGAGCTGCCACTCCAACACACCTTCCACCATGGTATGCCGAACGGAAGGAGCTTCTCCCTACCACGGTCGTCGCTCGATGGCTACCGTGCCAGGTGCAGGGAAAAGAGGGGCGCCGTCCCATGCTCCAGCTGAAGACCAGATCTATACTCACCCAACATCCCATCACCATGATGGCAAAGAGGGGAGTCCAGATCTGGCGCAGCTCGAGTAGAGGAACCCACACGCTTATTCCTGAAGATCTTGCTCGCATAGCTCGACTAAGACGACCTCCACCTCGGAGACCAGGCCAAGAGCCTCACCAGACACCTCCCGATGCTGCGCGAGGGTAGCATGAGACAAGATCTAGCCGGCATGACGCGGTGACACCATTCGCCACGAGGGACCAGACACAAACCCTAAAACTAAAACTACAAATATCTAAAGAGGACGACCGGCCTCCTCTCCCCAACATCTCCGGTCGGCGAGGCCGCCGAAGAGAAGGGGAGAGGAGCCGGGGCAGTCACGACGACTCTCAAGGAGAGGATAGTTGGGAGGAGCAGAGAGAAGGAAAGAAAGGAAGAGCTCCGCAAGCGCAACTGCCACTGCCAAACCCAATGGTATGTGGATTTTCAGATGAACAAAGTTGAGAATATTCAGAGATGTGAAGACCGGTGGTTTGCGGGGCTTGCAACCATGCAGCTATGCGTCTCTTCTCCTCCTTAAATATTCAAGAAAAGTTCGATCATGTCTGACTACCATCCCACGTTCAGGGGATCACATTTACACGATCAGATCGAGTCCAAACAGTCCGGGGAAAAGCTAACTACTCCCTCCGTTCCACAATATAAGATGTTTTAGCATTTCTCTTTCCATACGTATCTAGACATGTTTTAATGCAAGATTAATTTGAACCTTACACTAAAACATGTCTAGATACAGATGGAAAGAGAAATGCTAAAACATCTTATATTTAGGAACGAAGGGAGTATATATAAAATCGGAAGATAGCTGAAGCATACCTGAAACTACTATCTCCTGGTTACTAGAATGAGATGGAGTTTTCCTTTTATTTATCTTCCTTTATACCACCTTAAAATAGCTTTACCACACTGATGACGTAAAAACCACACGTTCGTTGGGAGACCCCAAGAGGAACGTATGATGTAGTGCAGCAATAGTTTTCCCTCAGTAAGAAACTATGGTTATCAATCTAGGAGGATTAGAAAGTGCTCAGAATGTTGTTAGCTACAAATGCTGCGCCATACAAGTGCTGACATGGAACCTTCACACAAAACAATAAAACTACTTTACCCCAACGAAAGAGGAAGGTTGTCAATCTCACCGGCTTGCTGAAAAACAGAGGATTAAATGTATGGTATGGAAAATGAATGTAAAAGCAAAGAGTGGACAGCGAGCAAATGATGAAGGAAAGTGGTGTAAATGGTGCTTGTTTCAGTGTAAAAGAATGGACCGGGGTCCACAGTTCACTAGTGGTGTCTCTCCATAAAAGATAACTAACATGTTGGGTAAACAAATTACAGCTGGGCAATTGACAAAACGGGAACGCATGACAATGCAAATATATGACAAGATGATTACTATGAGATTTAATTGGGCATTACAACAAGGTACATACACCATTATCCAACAGCATCTATGACTAACAATCCACCGCCAGGTTAACATCCGTGTCCCCCGTTGGTAATAAGTTGCAAGCAACAGATAATTGCATTAAGCAAAGTGTGTAATGTAAACAATACAAATGACCTTTTACAAAGCATTGTTGTTTTATCCCTAGTGGCAACAGCACATCCAAAATCTTAGAGGTTGCTGTCACTCCCCCAGATTACCAGAGACATGAACCAACTATCAAGCATAAGTACTCCCTCTTGGAGTTAAAAGCATCTACTTGGCCAAAACATCTACTAATAACGGAGAGCATGCAAGATCATAAACAACATAGAAAGATAGATTGATAATCAACTTGACCATAATATCAATATTCATCGGATCACAGCAAACACAATATGTAGCATTACAATAAGATCTTGATCATGTAGGGCAGCTCACAAGATCTAAACATGATAGCACAAAGGAGAGAGACTACCATCTAGCTACTGCTATGGACCCGTAGTTCAAGGATGAACTACTCACGCATCACTCCGGAGGTAGGCATGGTGATGTAGAGCCCTCCGGTGATGATCTCCCCTCTGGCGACGGCGGCGGCTCTGGATGTTTTCGTGGAGATTGACTTGTATATTTAGGGTTTTTGGAGCAGGGGGTCTATATAGGCAAAGGGGCGGCGTCGGAGGGCACCCGAGGGGCCCTCACCACCCCTCGACGCGGCCAGAGGTGGGCCCGCGCCGAGCCTTGGTGAGGCCACCCTCTGGCGCCTCTCCGACTCTCCTTCGGTCTCCGTGATTGTCTCGATGAAATATTAACGCCCGTCGATTTTCGTCCAATTTCGAGAATATTTCCTTAAGTACTTTTCTGAAAAGGAAAAACAGCAAAAAACAGGAACTGGCACTATGGCATCTTGTTAATAGGTTAGTGCCCAAAATGTATAAAAATGATATAAAGTGTATGCAAAACATGTAACAACAGGCATAATAACAACATGGAACATCAAAATTTATAGATATGTTTGCAACGTATCACACACCTTGAAGCATGATAATTTGATTAATTTCTATGACATACGAGTATTTGACAATGAAACACTAGTAAAGCAGCAACGCCGAAGCTCCTCAAAAAAGATATTGTAGAACTGTTTGTTGGATAACACCTAATCATGCTCTAGAAACCACTTCGAAGATATTTTTGCACCATACGCTTTGGATATAGATCTACCATGATTGTTTCATGCAAGATTCACACATTAGTTCATGGAGGCACGAAAGTGTCACATGTGGATTCCATTAAACTAAAAAAATATTTAAGGTGTAATGTCTCAAAAAGAAAAGTATATGAAATTTTTAGTTCATGTTTATCACAAATGTATTTTGATATTATATGTTATAACTAAATAGTTGAAATTCTAGCTGATAAACTTAATTATGCAAAAAATATAAAAGTTTAGTATAAAGTATAAACTAGTGAGGGCTCATTTGGGAGCAGGGGATCCCGAGCGGATCCGCCCCGTTTCCCTGGGTAGGCATTTCACGGGCCGTATAGACCTGGGGCAGCCCATCGTGCCATTTGGCTGTGGGTGGGGGGAGGGATCCCGGCCCGTTCCACGTGTTTTCCCTGGGCGAGAATTCCACTAGTCGATAGGTCGGCGAGGGTTTCCTCGCTCTCTCGCGACAGAGAGGCAGTGGCACTGGGCGTGAAAGGTGACGGCGTTGCGTGCGACGCCTGCCTTCAAGAAACCCATCAAGCTACCGAAGAAAAGTAGGCAGTCTACATTCACAACGCTTGTGTGGCTAAGAGTTTTTGTGCCAGACTGTTTCTTTTTGTAATAAGCTTGAAGTTATGCACTTTGTAATAGTCATTGAACGGTATGGCTAATTGGTTGAGCCATTGTCAAATTTGTCCAATTGTATTTATGGAGAAAACTATTCTGCTGAATGTTATATCTGCTTGTAACATATTTCAGTCCGGAGGATGGAGATGGTGACATGCAGCACGCCCTCTGCGACCCCTTCAATAAAGCTTGGTCGTCGAGCTTTGGTGTGTACGAGTCGGCGGGTTCCTCTACCTTTTCCCCTGGTCATGGTGACAGTAAGGAGGGGAGATGGAGTCCGACGATTCTGCGTCCCAAAGCCCGACGTCAGGTTCGTGTGCGTGTTCCTGCGTGCGCGGTGGAGGCTGCTACACCTTGTGGATTTCCGAACATCGGCAGCTCTCTACCGTTATTATCAAAGGCAACTAGAGCCACTTCACATCGGGAAGCGGTGTTCTTCCATGGCCTCTCTTCATCTAACAGAGATCTTCCCCAACTTCGGTGCGCGATTCGCCACCAGCGCTGCCCTCAGTGGCATGTTCCCTGATAGCAGCGAGGGTGCCCGGACACGGGACTCGATTGCGTTTTACCTTTCTTTTTTAGGGTCTGGCTTGTAACATTCCAGACCCCCGATGCAATTTTCTATAGGGGCATCTTTGTAAACTTGTACCTGCTGCGTGGTTAATATAGCTTCAAGGCCATTCGGGGCCAATCCCATTAAAAAAAATCATCATGCATATTTTCACAATATAGTAACTCGGTCAAATATACAAATATTTTCACTTGTATACACTCGGTCAAAGATAGTCTTACTTTTGAAGAAAGCTGGTTTAATTTGATTGTTGTCGTTTATCCGAGACATTGAAGAAGACTATAGATTACTTTTATTCTTAGATGTTTGTATGGTCTTAGCACGAAAATGTCTTGAGACGAGTGAACGCGCGATCGCCGATCAATTATGATTCCGTGTCCCGCTCGCCGTTGTAGACTGTTGGGATGATTGCCGCTAACTCGGATAAGCTCTCCAACATGACGCCTAGGGATGGCAATGGGTACCCTCTGCCCACGTACCCTGCGGGTAAAAACCCTATTAGGGTAAGGGTTTGGAACTAAAAAATACCCATGGGTATATAAATAGGGAAATCTTGTGCCCATCGGGCAGAGCGGGTACGGGCATGGGATTGCATAACCCATACCCGCGTGCCCTGGTACCCGTATAAATTCTATCAAGTGGGACTTAGTTTAATTAAACTAACCTAATTTTCTAATCCCGCATAGGCAGTAGGCGGTTCAACTCAAGGTGAGCCACGATCGATGATGTGTCATAGATTTTTTTCCTATTGCTGGATTGCTCGAATTTATTTTGGTTGAGCTTGTTATAGTGTCAACACTTTATTGTAATGCTTATTTTATGGCCTTATGTATGGTTAAATTATTTCTATATTTTGTCGTGAGTTAATGAATTTAATAGTGTGGACTATGTGTTGCTGTTTATGACTATGTATGATCATATTATCTTAGCTCTTTTTTTGTCTCAATTGATATGTGCTGTAAATGCGGGTATATTCACCCGCGGGTATCCCTTTACCCTGTCGGGTTAAGGGTATGGGAAAATATTGTACCCGCTTACGGGTATGGGTACGGGTGATGGGCAAACTCGGGAGGCACGGGTAAGGGTATGGGGTGGCTCCACCCGCACCCATACCCTGCGGGTGCCATCCCTAATGACGCCCCCTACGACGCGTGTTTTATTCTACGAGCTGGTGTCAGTCATGAAGACCATACAAGCTCGAGGGTTGTGGGCACTATTGACTGCAACCTTCCACGAGGACAGGGCGTCGCTTGCGACAATTCTTCGCGACATGACACTGGATATTCTCGACATAGTTGTCATGAAAACAACAACAAAAAAGGAGTCGTGGGATATCGTTAAATCTATGTGAATGGTCGACATCCATGTGTTGTGAGCTAAGACGCAATCTCACACCAGAAAGTCGACTAGAAAACCGATAGGCTAACGCTGCATATGAACGGGCCAACAACATCTGATAAGGTGAAACTTGTCAAGTAATTTCTTTGTGAATTCCCATTGAAGTACATGTGCGCAACAACTGCAATTGAGCAAATTTTTAATGAGAACCTTATGTATTTAGGGTATGATTTGTAAGAGAGAACATAGACGGTGCATTACGCCGGCGGTCAAAAGCAGATCCTACATTTTGCCAAATAAATCCGGAAAAAAAAATCTCAAACATAGACATACAATAAAATGAGAACCAAAAACAATAAAATTCAAAAGTATTAATAACTGTGTTATTGGCCAAATTTGTGGCGCAGAGATAACTATTATTTAGTCATAGACCTTTTTAGCTTCCTGGGTTATGGGTTGAATTTGAGTATGAAATGTTTTGACATGTCAAGTACACATTGTATTTAGATGCTAGTATCTTCTTCTGTTACATGTTTTGTTTGTTTACAGTGGAACCACTTGATATGGCTTCCGCCAACAAGGTCGCCATCGTCACCACACTCCGTACATGCCTCCCCGAGCCAAGCTGCAATGTCCAGGAGGTGCACCATCATCGATTACGTCCAGGACCACACTAGTAGGAAAAGGCTTATAGCCGAATTGCTACCGCTGGCGAACGCGATTTTTGGTGCGCCGGCGGTATGCTTACCGCTGGCGCAATGATAATAATGTTCGTTGGTGGTAACAACAATCCAGCGGCGCTAATTGCCGAGCCCACCAAGCAAAGCCGGTGGTTTCTTGGTCACGGCCAGCTAAAACGAAAGTTCCATTAAAGAGTGTTTCCACGTGGTAGAACCTCCTTAGGGAATATAAGAATTTCATGAGGCTGATCCTGAGCTGCCATCCACGGCTGGCGCAATGATAATAATGTTCGTTGGTGGTAACAACAATCCAGCGGCGCTAATTGCCGAGCCCACCAAGCAAAGCCGGTGGTTTCTTGGTCACGACCAGCTAAAACGAAAGTTCCATTAAAGAGCGTTTCCACGTGGTAGAACCTCCTCAGGGAATATAAGATTTTCATGAGGCTGATCCTGAGCTGCCATCCACGCACGAATACCCTCGTTTAAAAGAATATTTTTGGTGTAGAAAGTCTCAAATTCAGGATCTTCCGCTGCACGGATTTCCTGGGAAACAAAGTCATAGGCACGTAGCGAACAAGATCATATGTGCGCCAGTGGTACATATCTTACCGCTGGCGAGCTAGTATTTTGGTGCGCCGGTGGTAGTTTCCACACTCCCCCGGCCGCACCACAAACGCACATGCTCTCTCTTTCTCCACCCCCCCCCCCCCCCCCCCCCCCCTTATCGATCTCCTACTTCAATTCCCCTCTCTCTCCCTTATCTTCTTTTTCCACCACACAGGCTCATCTCTCCCATCTCTCTCTCCCCGATTCGCCAACTACCTCCCGTTTGCACAGCCGGCGACCTCCAGCCGTCCCTGGCCACCGGCGGCCCTCTCCCCGCGTGCCTCCCAGCGAGGATGTCGCGCCCCTCCTGCCACCGTACCCACCCACCCCTCCTCTCCCCCCATCCACCTCTCCCCAATGCAGCCGATTGAGGAGGATCCGTCATATCCTACTACCTCCGCGCATGGGAGAAAGGGGTGGAGGTGGTGGGGAGCGGAAAGGGGGAGAGAGGTGCTGGCCCGGCTAGGTCACCAACTGCCACCCACCCGCGTCAGCTAGGCCCCTCTCTCACCACGGGACGGAGAGGACAACAAGGGAAGGAGTGGAGGTGCTCGTCACGTCGGACCGCATTCAGCCTAGGCGGGCACCGAGCCTCGGTCGGGGGAGTGCGGAGTGACGTGGGGGTTGATCGGATGGATGGATCGGCATGGCGGCGAAGCAAGCGGGTTGATTCGTCACCGTCTTGCATGATGAATCCGTAGAGGATTGAGGGGATCGGGAAGGTGGGGACGAGGAGATCCAGAACCGGTCGACGAGGTGCTCGATTTAGCGGGACATGGGAGCCTTGGCGGAGGAGATCGATGGAGAAGGCCTTGGTGGCGCGTGCTCTAGCTCCTCAGTGTCCAAGTATAGGCCCCACGCTGGAGGGAAGAATTCTCGAGGAATCACGGCGCCCTGATCTCCACCGTGTCGTCCAACCACACCTCGCGGTGTCCAGCGTCCACGCGGGGAGGACGTGGCGATGGAGACGCGGGGAGGCCTCGGGGAAGACAGAGCCGCCGAGCGGCGTCTTTTTTTTTTAACCTGAAAAAGATACTACTGGCGCACAACAACAACAGTTCGCCAGCGTTAACCTGCCTTACCGCTGGCGCACCACGGTTCGCTAGCGGTAACCGATTACCACCAGCGTAGTAGCGCTGGCGAAGCCCAGTTCGCCAGCGGTAAACCATTTATGTGCGCCAGCAGTAGGCTTTCTCCTACTAGTGGCGTAAAAAGTTCAAACCGGGACGTCGCCGCTCGACAAGTTTGTACATGTCGTCTTCGACACCGTACGCCGCCAAGGTCGCCGTCATCCCCGTCAATGCACGCCACCCTGAGCGAAGCCGCTGTGTCCAGGAGGTGTGTTGTCCGCGACTACGTCCGGGAGCGTGAAGAGTTCAAACCAGGACGTCGCTGCTCGACGAGTTCGTCTGTGTCGTCTTCGACGTCATCTGCCGCCAAGGTTGTCGTCCTCACCACCCTCCCTACACGCCGCTGGAAGCCAAGCCCCAGTGTCCAGGTGATGTACTATTCTCTAATACGTCAAGGATCATGAAGGGTTCAAGATGGGACGTCGCCGCTCGATGAGTTCATCCATGTCGTCTTCGATGCCGTCCACCGCCATGGTCGACATCATCTCCATCTGTAGATGTCGCCTCGAGCCAAGCCGCTACGTCCAGGAGGTGTGCTTTCCTCAACTACGCCCGGGAACATGAAGAGTTCAAACAGGGACATCATCGCTCGAGGAGTTCGTCCGCGGTGTGTTCGACGCCGTCCACCGCCAAGGTCGCCATCGTCACCACCCTCCGTGCTTGCCTCTCGGAGTCAAGCCGCGATGTCTAGGACGTGCGCCGTAACCGATTACATCTGAGAGGGTGAAGGGTTCAAGCCGGGAAGTCACCACTAGACGAGTTCGTCTGTCTCGTCTTCGATGGTGTCCGCCGCGAAGGTCGTCGGCGGCACCACCCTCCATACATGCCTCTAGGGGTGGGCATATAAACCGAAGACCGAAAACTGAGACCGAAATAACCGACACCGAAACCGAGAAATTCGGTTGCTAATACGGTTCTCATTTCTGAAAAACCGAATTTATATGGGTTCTTTCGGTTCCAAGGCACGGTTGACCGAATTACCGAACTGACCGAACGAACATGAATAAACATATACTAAAATATTATAACAGCCCAACCAAACAATTCCTTCACGAAGGCCCATGAAGTGCTAACCCTTTTAGCAGGCCCCAACAAACAACGATGTCATATGATACTTGGAAAAAAAGCCACGCTCTCATATATCTTCCTCGAGATCTCGTTAGCTGCCCCAACTCCCAAAGGCCCCAGCACAACTCTTCCGTGTCTAATCGTCTACGGATTAGCGTATCCGGCCACATCTTGTCTCCCCTCTTCTTGTGCTGATCGATGCATTTTTCTAGCGATATATCATTGATACCTTGTGCTCTTGCCTACCATTTTCTTTCGCTAGATTCAATTCTGCTCGGTTGTTCGGTTAAGAACAGAAGCCGAACCAAAATGATGGAGGACCGAAATCTCGGTTCCTGTTTATTTGCAGAACCGATCGGTCATGGATCTTGCAAAACCAAAATTATTTAAAACCCGATAAACCGAACCGATCGGTTCGGTTAGACCGAACGCCCTGGCCTACATGCCTCCCAGAGCCAAGCCCCAGTGTCCAGGAGGTTAGTCGTCGTCCACTATGTCTGCGAGCGTGACGGGTTCAAGCCGAGACAAGGCAGCTCGACGAGTTCGTCCGCGTCGTCTTCGACGGTGTCCGCCGCCAAGGTGGTCGTCGGCACCACCCTCCGTACATGCCTCCCAGAGCCAATCCGCAGTGTCCAGGAGGTGAGCCGTCGTCCACTACGTTCATTAGACCAGCCACTATGTTGCCCAAAAGCGATTCATCGAGACATATGAATCGGTTCGATACATAGCAGGACATCGGTTCATTGGCTCTGACAGAAAAAGCGAACCATAATGTTGGTTCGATTCATTTCAATAAATAATGATTTATCTACCGGTCTGTGCATGCACAGGAAAGTGCTGTCCACGCGAATGAATAGAAAAGAGAGTAAAGAATATGCTTTTATCCAACTTGGACCCCATCTGCTACAGCTCGGTTCGGTTCCATACATAAACAGGCAAAGGCAACCGAATCAAACTCTGACAACGTTTTGCTTTGAATGTAGCGTCGAAGCCGGGACGTGGCAGCTCGACGAGTCCGTCCGCGTCCACTTCGACACCGTCCACCGCCAAGGTCACCGTCGCCTCCGTCCGTACACGCCGTCCCGAGACAAGCCGCTATGTCTAGGAGGTGCGCAGTCGTCTACTATGTCCGGGAGCATGAATGGTTCAAGCCGGGTGTTGCTACTTGACGAGTTTGTCCGTGTCTCCTTCGACGAGTTCGCCACCGGTGACGACGGCTTGCTGGTGATGAGGACTTGGACCAAAAGCCAACCGATGCAGATGCAGCGATTACTCCTGTGAAGTTGTTTCAACCGCCCGTTTTGCCTCAGTCGCCGCCCATGACAAGGATGGGTGCATCTCCGTCTAGGACGCCCACGCGTGCGTATCTGCTCAACCTTGATGAGTCCGTCCTGCAGCCATGGTGGTGCTCGGCATAGAGCCTGACACCGTGACTTTCGTGAGCGTGCTCCCGGCATGTTCGCGGCTGGAGATGCTCGCCATGAGCAGGAAGATGCACGCCTTCGTTCTCATGGACGATGACCTAGATGCCAACACGTTCATAGTGAGCGTGATGTGCACATGTACGCCGGCAAAGAGCAGGTGGGGAACGTACGCAGAGTTTTTGACATGGTGTCTGAGCCCATTCCGCCGTTCGGCGAGACCACCATGGCCGGCGTGTTCCTAGCGTGTGTGTGTTCCGGGGGGTTGGCCAGTAAAGAGGCATCGCACGCATCTGTCGGGCAACCTGTTCGTGCAGAACGCGATCATGGACATGTACGCGGTTCAAAAGGGATATAAAGTGGTCTAACATTAGTTTGGCCGTTCAGGTTATCCAAGAAAATAGTCCCTCCGATCCATCACTACAGGAAAGGCTCTCTATGCCGACGGCCACCGCCTACGCTGACGGCTTTTTATAGGGGCCGTCGGCATAGGGGCCGAACTAGGCTGCCCAGCAAACTGGCCGTCGGCCCAGATTAATTGTCGGCGTACAGGGCTACGTCGACGGCAAAGCCGTTGGCATATCTATGTTTTTAATTTTTTTTCTTTTATTTTTTATTTAATATGGAACAATTCATATATTTAAATCCGTAAATCGAAATTTAACAAATATAATGTCTAAATTGATTAGAAAAAAGAGAGAAATCCAAATATGACAACTATATCATATTTTGCATCACAAAAACATACTTAACTAGGCGAAATTACTTTCAAAAAATTGGCATAAACTCATTTAACTAGGCGAAATTAGGTAGAAATCAAGAAAGTTCCTAATACTTGGGGATTATTCATAAAATGTGGACTACTCTTTGTGAAAATTAGATGGGTGCCATTTTGCACCATATCTTTCATTGAGGGTTTTTTCAATTTATTTGATTTTTTTCAAAAAAAAATCAAAATGGCCACCATAACTATTCATCGAAAGAGGTCAAATTTTGTAAACTATAGATGTTTCTATGATATAACCACTAGTTGCGTACCTTAAAATGATTTTCTAAAAAAAATCAGACCAAACTATCAAACACTTGTAGTTGAAATTTGGATTACTTTCGAAAAATCAACATAAACTCATTTAACTAGGCGAAATTAGATAGAAATCAAGAAAATTCCTAATACTTGAGTATTATCCATCAAATATGGACTACTCTTTGTGAGAATGAGATGGGTGCCATTTTGCACCATATTTTTTGTATTTGGTTCACAAAAAAGTTCATTTTCGCCACTTAGAAAAAAGAAAATGATATTTATAAAAATAATTCGAAAAATCCCTTCGGAACCATTGTTTTCTATACCAAGATACACCTATTTGTTGAATATGATAACTTTATCACAAACTATGCCGTGGGAATGGACATAATATGGTCATTTGGCTTGAAACTTACATATGTTTATACATAATAGAAATTTTTGTGAATATTTTTTTTAAAAATGTCAAAAATTAATTTTATCATTTTTCATAGAAACTAGTACACATAAGCGGACTCCATGGCAGAGGATATTTTTTTAGGGTTTTTTCTAGTTTATTTTTTTTTTCCAAAAATGGTCAAAATGGCCACCATGATTATTCATCGAAAGAGGTCAATTTTTCTAAAACTATCAATGTTTATGTGATATAACCACTAGTTGTGTACCATAAATGATTTAAAAAAATCAGACCAAACTATCAAACACTTGTAGTTCAAATTTGGATTACTTTTGGAAAATCAGCATAAACTCATTTAACTAGACGAAATTAGATAGAAATCAAGAAAATTCCTAATACTTGGGGATTATCCATCAAACATGGACTACTCTTTCCGATAATGAGATGAGTGCCATTTTGCACCATATTTTTTGTACTTGGTTCAAAAAAAGTCATTTTCGCCACTTAGAAAAAGAAAAATGATATTTGTAAAAATAATTTAAAAAATCACTTCGAAACCATTGTTTCCTATACGAATATACACCTATTTGTTGAATCTGAGAACTTTATCACAAACTATGCCGTGGGAATGGTCATAACTTGGTCATTTGGCTTGAAACTTATAGATGTTTATACATGATAGACCTTTTTCTTTTTATGAATATTTTTTTAACAATTTATCAAAAATAAAGTTTATCATTTTCACGAAAACTAGTACAAATAAAAGGACTCCATGCCAAAGGATATCTATTTTTTATGTTTTTTCGATTTATTTGTTTTTTCAAAAAAGTCAAAATGACCACCATGACTATTCATCGAAAGAGGTCAAATTTTCTAAAACTATCGATGTTTATGAGATATAACCACTAGTTGTGTACCTTAAAATGATTTTAATAAAATTCAGACCAAACTATCAAACACTTGTAGTTCAAATTTGGATTACTTTCGAAAAATCAGCATAAACTCATTTAACAAGGCGCAATTAGATAGAAATTAAGAAAATTCCTAATACTTGGGGATTATCCTTCAAATATGTACTATTATTTGTGAGAATGAGATGGTTGCCATTTTACACCATATTTTTTGTACTTGGTTCACAAAAAAAGTCATTTTTGCCACTTAGAAAAAGAAAATTAATATTCATAATAACAATTAAAAAAATCCCTTCGGAACCATTGTTACTGTGATGCAAAAGATGATATGGATGTCATATTTTAATTCCTCTCATTTTTCTAATTGACTTAGACATTTTATTTGTCAAATTTTGATTTACGGATTTAAAGATATGAATTATTCCATTATGTAAAAAGAAAAAAATGAAAGTAAAATTCATTTTATTGTTATTTATTCAAAAAATATTATTACATAATCATTGTTATTTATTCAAATAAATTTTCTAAATTTAAACAATAAAAGTGTAACATCATGATGTTAATATGATTGATAGAATACTAATATCAGTAAGTTCTAACTTGTCATTTGGAAGCTAATTTGGAAGAAACTCAAAAGTTAAGCGTGCTTGGACTGGAGTAATTTGAGGATGGGTGACCGAATGAGAAGTTTGACCAAGGTACGTACTTTGACCTAAGATTATGTGTGTGGCTAAGTGGGAAATTTTGGAATAGAATTAAATATAGAAATAAAAAAGTTCAAAAAAAATTAAAACAAAAAATTAAATATTTGGACAAAAATATGCCGATGGCCATAGCCCTACCCCACGGCAATTTGGCCTACACTGATGCCCTATTAAGCCGTCGGCGTAGCAGGGCATTCCCGTAGTGCATAAATAGTGTCGCCATTTAGTTCAAAATTTGTAGTAATTTAGTATAAAATAAGTGACACTTTTTATAGTTTGGAGGGAGTATTAATTCGGATGTTCGGATTATCTACAAAAAATGGTATGTTCTTTTTTTTCAAATTTTTGATAATTCTGAAATGACACATTTCATTAGGAACATTTCGTTTTTACCCGGAACGAAAGGTCATTTCGTCTTGGCCGTAACGCGACTGGTAGTAAAATAAGCATGGTTAGTATCTTTGTGCTTGGCCGAGGAAGAAAAGATTTCTGGATGAGATTGGCATCATGGCCCATAGCACCTTTCCGGTTGGCCGAGATGGAAAGGATCTAATCGGCTCAGACGAAATTGACAACGTAATATCTTTTTGATAAAACTTTTCCACGTATTATTTATCAAAATTATTTTTAAAAAATTCAACAATAACGTAGTGGTGCGCTACAATGGATTGCAGTCATTTCTTGGCTGGGGGAAGAGGCTGAGGACCGTAAGTACTACCGGTGTTTTTTCTTTCCTACCTGAAGGGCGACTCATGTTGAAGAACGTGATGCAGCGGATACATGGCGCCGGAGTACATGCTGTGCAGGAACTACTTAGGGCCTGTTTGGTTGCTCACGTGATTTTTAGCAAAATTGCATGAGTTTTAGAGCCGGTCTCCCCGGGGCTAGGCCCAGCAAAAACGTGACTCAAGCCCCGTTGTGCATATAGTTTGGTTGCCAACAATGTTCTAGACAGTCCCATTCAACTGTGTGCAAGATCTTTTAGCACGACGTTTGGTTTGTATCTGTGTTTACTGTGCTCTCACCTCTTTAGTACACGGTGAGCTTACCTCACACCATCATGTTGACCTTGAAGAACAACGACACATCCTGGTGGCGGGGCGATGGCACGGTGCGGTGGCGGGGGGGCGGTGAGGTTGAAGAACACCTACACTAAGTATAGTCAAGTAGCAGTAGCGGCGGCGACAAGCAGAACAACGGTGCGACGACATTGTTCATGGCTGCGGCGACGAGGAGAGAGACACGTTGCAGAATACCTACACCAAGCATAGCCTAGCAGCAGCGGTGGCGGCGACGGCGGAGCTCACGGCGGCGGTGACAAGGTTGAAGAACATGAACATCTGGTACACTACATGCAGTCTAAATACGTGCATAGAAACAACACAAGATCTGCTCGTATACGACGACCGAATCAAAAATCTTGCAACATGAAAGTTGTGCGGAATGCTTAGATGAAACTACACGTCAAAGGATATCTCAAACGGTCGACCGAATGCGACAAATTTGACAAAATTCGTCAAAAAAGAGGCACACATGAGTGTAGAGATTTGAGAAGCTACAGTCGACGAAACTCGAAACTGGGCATAAAAATGGAACCTACTCGTCGGCGCGGATATTTTTCATGTACGCTTTATTTTGAATCGAGCAATATTTGGATAGATTAGCGAGGCAATAAGTGAAGAAGTCTAAGTGAGGTAAGTGAAACAAAGCAACAGGTGCCAACCTGTAGCGTACAGTGCTAAAATTGTATTACCCGAGGGTGGCTCTGGAGAGCCTGACCCAGGAGTGCTTTAAGTACCGTGCTCATGTAGACTCATGGAACGCGCATCAAACCAAACGGGTCAAAAGTCGCTTGGAACAGTGCTTCACGAGCCTTCGTGACCAACCAAACAGGCCCTTAGTGAAATCTTGAGATCTTGACGGGGAGGAAGAATAGCGGCACCACGCAAGCTGAACGTCTCTTGACCACGGTATGCTTTTGCGCTAAGCAAACAAATACCGCAACGCGGCTTGGCTCGTGGCTTAGCTGCAAATTTATCGTGCATATGTTTTTTATAAAAAGGGGAAAGCCCCAGCCTTTATATCGACCGACGCATATGACCAGTTTATTTCAATCATGCGTACGTGCAGATCTGGGAGCATTGGACGGCCGGAACGGTATTGGAGACTGGAGAGGATGATGGACCCGTGCATGAACAACTTCTCATAGAACGACATGATGAGGTGCATTCAGGTTCGGCTCCTATGCTTCCAGGAAAACGGCTGGTGCTGTCGGCTGTGGCCTGTGGCCTGTGGGCATGATGCCTTGAAATCACACGGTGTCTCTCGATGTCCCCATAAAAAAAAATCGGCCTCCAGGAAGGGGTTCAGTATGTCGACCACACCAATGACTGATGGATGGTCTTGAAGATCAGTCAATGTACTAAGTTAAAATGTATTGCGCACCTTTCTTCAGCGGGTAGGTACAAGTTAGTACTTGGTCCTTCATCCGTCTTAGAAAGGAACACATCTTTAGGGCATGTACAGCGATGTATAGTCAGCCGTCTGGAAGACTCTCCATGTAGGAAAAATTGATGACGTGTGGAAGAGAGAAAAGCAAAATTGTCCAGATCCGTCTGCCGAAATAAAGACGGTCGATTCCCGTGCAGTTCGCAGCCTAGCGACGGCCCTATTCCTGTTGTACGAGAGAGTCTTTTACATCGTGGGCTAATTGATCCTATTTTTCCGGCAGAAGCGTGCCCCCATGCGTAACTGCCTGCTGATCCTATAGACAACATTGATAGACACCCTACTGTATAACCTGTCTCTAGCGCCATCTAAAACTGATCTGGAAGCAGCATACAGACCCAGCCGACTAAACCAATGCACATGCCCTTAGGCAACAGTCCGCATATTAAGGAGCAGTTAGAAGGGGTTGCTGACGGTCAAATGGTCAATGCGTTGGCTCACGAAGTTGTTAGCATGTTTGTGACATCCTTCATGTCCTTAATCAACCTGCACCATGCTTTGAACTTAGGTGCTTAACTACAAAAGATGACGTACTATTCGTTCATGAACGCAATGGAATGCAACATCATTTTAAAGCAAACCTTCGTTCGGAAGCCCCAAGATCGAAAACAGCTAGAAAATCTTAACAAACTCAACAACCACAGCATCTTTGGCCAAGGGAGTGTAATGCAAGGTTGTTTTGATAGACTAGTACAGATAGAAACATGTATGTACAAATTGGCACAAGGAGTTGAGAGACCAAACAAATTGGGGACTTCGAGGACCAAACTCACTGGTTCCCAATGCGAATGAATCCAAAATGCTCGTCGCGCAGGTAATTGTTTGAAGCCAATCCATCTTCATTGGACAAAAATTTCAGCTTACTACTGTTGGCATCATGAGTCACCTATTGTAATATATGTAGACAATAATTAGCATTTTACGACAATGCTCAATTCAATGATCTGAAAGCATGGACAGACTAGACTAGAGAGCAAACATACAATTTCAAGAACAATGTACATGTGCAATTCTAGTGACAATAATAAGGACCAATTCTGGTTACGAGAAATTCAGCTTACTACAATAGATCATCAGTCAGCTTTCACAATACTATGGTAGAGATTAATTAGCAGTTACGAGAATGCTCAACTCAATCATCTGAAAGCATGGACACTATAGAACTACCTCGTTTAATTTCTTTTTGTTAAGAAGAACCTGTAAGAAACAATACACCACTGCAATACAGAGAAGCCTTATACTTTCAAGAACAATGTACATGTCCAATTCTAGTGATAATAATAAGGCCAAATTCTATTTGCACACCAAGGACCACTTCAAGTTCAGCTTTTCACAAACTAGCAAGTGACCTAAATAGAGGATTTTGCATCTTTGTCAGTTTGCATGATCGACAGAATTAAGTTCCCACTCTCCACATTGTTTTTAGCCTCCATGACCTGAGTGGATGCATAAGCCATGAGAACAAAGGTACACAGCTCATGTGCTATCAATTTTCCATCAGCCTGCGACATTAACAGTTTCCAGGAAATCTCAGACAGCCATAAATTAGAAGCAACAAAGCAATATCGAATCGGTTCATTATTATCACAACAATGATGGTCAGACTACTATAGCTCTAGCAGCTCGGACGCAGCACCGGGTCTGTTATCAGTGAGGACAACATATCTCGCTTGAACCACCGAGTATGAAAAAGCCGAGCCCTCTTCTTCCAGGTTGTATTAAAACTTACCTATGACAAAAGTAATGCTACAGCAATCCATAGATCATGGTTAGCAGCATTCAGTGTTGGGACAAGCTACTCTAGCCAAAACAGCTAATATAAGATGTTTATGAACCGTTCAGTGCAAAGTTAATTGTCTTGATAGGCTAAATATATCACTAGAGCAACAATATATATATATGTTTGACACAAAGACTAAAGGGATCAACCAAACCGACTGCAGTTCGAGGCGGTGAGTGTTGAGGAACCAAAGGGATTCCTCGGGGACAAACCAGATGTCACAACAATCATATGGCAAATATCAAAGATAAGATGAATTGCCAAACATAACTTAGTTCTGGTTACTACTAAGAACAATATAGATAGATACAGGTATAGCTGGTTCAATAACACAGATAACAAAGAAACTTAGCTACAACCCACACACACATACAGAGTTGATATGCTATATAAGATATTCAGGCTATAACACAGAACAAACCAAAATGGCAAAACCTTGCAGATTGTGCACGCGTTGCTGAAAGTTAGTTTCCCCGAACATATTCAGGTTATATATGGACGCAAAAATACAGCATACCCATAAGTTCAGAAAAAGTTCAACATGTCGGACAATGCAGACAGAACAAAATCCAGTGAGAGAGAGGAGAGAAGGGGCACTAAACATGCATTATAGCCGTCCCTCTGTACCAAACTACCAATTCCTGTAGCAGTGGCGGCGGGCAGTGGCGATTGACATAATAAACAAGATGTCTCCAATGAGTGATTGACCTGAAAGTCTTCAGGCCTATGCATATCTGGCTTCAAACAGATAAACTAATTGCAGTGTGAGACTGTTCACAAGACTAGGGAGCTTGCTAAAGCAGCACATTTTACTCAGAAAGAGATCACCAAATAAAACCTACTCTCATCATGGGAGACAGCATGAAATCTCTCTGAGGGAAACTATTACACTAGTCAAAACAGCTAAAAGATCTTAACAAACTCAACCACCACAGCATCATTGGGCATGGTAGTGCAATGCAAGGTTGCTTTGTTTTGATAGACTATTACAGATAGAAACATGCATATCGTTTGGAACAAGGAATTGAGAGACCAAACACATTGGGAGGACCAAACACACCGGTTCCCCAACGCGAATGAATCTCAACAGTGACATGGCAAATATCAAACAGAGAATTGATCAGCAAACAGACCTTAATTAGTTCAAGATTTACTAATAACATGGATGGTTCAATAACACAGATGGGCATACAACTTAAGCCGCAGTTGATACAGAGAAACTACGTAGCTATACTGGAAGGCAAACCGATGGACTCGGAACTAATTGCAGATACACTAAATACGGATATATACCATCTGGCTCAAGGCCTATCCATCTATGGGCTTCAAACAGATAAACTAATTGCGGTGTGGAACTATTCATTCGATTCGGCAACTTGCTAAAGCAGCACATTTTAATCAGAAAGAGGACACCTGATAAAACCTACTCTTCATCATGGGAGACAGCATGAAATCTCTTGGATGGAAAAAAAAACAGGTAGAAGATATTTACAAACTCAACCATAGCACCAGGCACCATCATTTGGTACCAGGGTAGTGCACTGCATGGTTCCTTTGTTTTTACAGGCTATTGAACATAGAACATGCATCCCATGGAGCAACATATCGTTTGGCTGACTTAAGGACCAAAAAAAGAATGCTGACTTAAGGACCAGACCCACGGGTAACTTGGCTCCCCAATGCGAACAGAGAATTGATCGCCAAACTAGATCATATACCTAAACTAGAAGGCAAATCGATAGACTACGAACGAATATATACCATTTGGCTCCAGGCCTATCCATGTATGGGCTTCAAACAGAGAAACTAGTTGTGGGGTGGAGCTATTAGGCAGCTTGCTAAAGCAGCACATTTTATAATAAGAAAGAGGTTGACCTGATAAAACCTACACTTCATCATTGGTGACACCATGAAATAAAAAACAGCTAGAAGATCATTACTAACTCAACAATAGCCACTATTACGGCACAATCATTGGGTACCAGTGGAGTGGAATGTAGACTACTGAAGATAAAAGCATGCATATCGTTTGGCACAGGGAGTTGAGAGACCAGAAACATGCAAACAATGCGCACAAGCAGAATAGTGCCACCGCCATTGCAAACAGAGAATTGATCACAAAACATACATTAATCAGTTCAGGAACACACCTTAATTAGTTCAGGAGTACTTATAACATAGACGGTCATAACTTAGTTCAGGAGTAGTACTAATAACACAGATAGATAGATAGATACATGGATGGTTCAATAACATAGATGGGCATAACTTAAGCTGCAGTTGTCAGAGAGATACTACTAGGTAGCTAGATATGGACCAGAGAGGCCATCATACAAACTCGTACTTGACAAGGCAAGGGTCTCCCTCACTTCAGTCCTCATACCAGCTGGCGTAATCTTGGTCGTTGGGGTGAGCGTACGGGAAGTCGTAGTCGTCTTGCTCCTTCCACAGCTCATTGCAGAATTCCTGCGTCTTGGCCATGTTGGTGACGAACTCCTCGTCCAACTCGACATAGCCCTGCCGCTCGCACTCCTCGCGGAACTTGTCCTGGAACAGCACAAGGCTGTTGTTGATCCGCTTGGAACGCTCGACGGCTTCCTCACCGTACAGCAGGTTGGGGGTCTCGATCTCTTCGTGGGGCGTCAATCTCGGCAAGGCCAGGATGGAACGGACGCAGCCATCAAGAAGCCGGAACATGCCGTTTTCACCAACAGAAACATCCCACCACCCCGGCTTCGCCTCCTTCCCCATCTCGACCAGCACCTCCTCGCCGTCCGCCAGGGCCTTGTCCGTCTGGACCTCCGCCCGGGCCTTCTCCACCTCTGTGTCCACCGGGGCCTTGCTCGTCTTCTCCTTGTGGATCTCGTCGATCCCATCTTTAAGGATGACGAGGAACTCGCCCACAAAGTGCTTGGGCTTGTCCATCACCAGCTTCCGCACCTGGTCGATGAACGTCGCCGCCACCTTCTCGAGGTCCTCCCCTTGACCTCGTCGAACCCCACGGCCTCCCTCGCAAACCCCACGGCATCCTCCAGGGCCATCCGCTGAAGCGACTCGGGGATCACCGTCTCGTCGTAAGCGGCCATCGCTCCTCGACTCGCCGCCGAGCGATTCTCCTCTTCGGTGGTGGATTGATTGGTAGGTTGATTCGGGATGCGGCTGTTGGTGTTGGGAGGACCAAACACACTGGTTCCCGATGCGAATGAATCTCAACAGTGACATGGCAATAGCAAACAGAGAATTGATCACCAGACTAGATATATACCTACACTTCGTATGGCTACGAATTAATCGCAGATAAACTAAATGCGGATATATACCATTTGGCTCCAGGCCTATCCATGGTGTGGAACTATTCATTCGATAAGGCAGCTTGCTGAAGCAGCACATTGTAATAAGAAAGAGGTTGACCTGATAAAACCTACACTTCATCATTGGTGACACCATGAAATCAGAAACAGCTAGAAGATCTTTACTAACTCAACAATAGCACTATTACGGCACCATCATTGGGTACCAGTGGAGTGGAATGCAAGGTTACTTTGCTTTGATAGACTACTGAAGATAAAAGCATATGCATAATCGTTTGGCACAGGGAGTTGAGAGACCAGTGCGAACAACGCGCATAAACAGAATAGTGCCACCGCCATTGCAAACAGAGAATTGATCACAAAGCATAGATTAATCAGTTCAGGAACACACCTTAATTAGTTCAGGAGTAACATAGATAGATAACATAGACGGTCATAACTTAGTTCAGGAGTACTACTAATAACACAGATAGATAGATACATGGATGGTTCAATAACATAGATGGGCTAAGTTAAGCTGCAGTTGACATGGAGAAAGGTAGGTAGCCAGATATGGCATATGATGCACCGGAGAGACAATCTTGTCACCTGGGAGCCATCATAAGTTAAGCTGCAGCGCAAAGCCCCTCCCCCTCCTCGGGCTCAAACAAGAAAGCGTAATCTGGGTCGTTGGGGTCGGCGAACTCCATGTCACTCCAGTCAAAATCCTTCCACAGCTCCTTGCTGAGTTCCAGCCTCTTGGCGAAATCGTCCAGGTACTCCTCGTCCACCTCGACGTAGCCCTGCCGCTCCATCTGCTCACGGAAATTTTCCTGGCACAGCACCATGTTGTCATTGATCCGCTTGGAACGGGCAACAGCTTCCTCACCGAAGAAGAGCCGGCGATCCTCCTCGATCGTCTCCTCCGGGATGCCCAGGAGCTCCGCCAGGTTGGGGATCTTGGGATAGACGATGTCCTCAGGGGGTGTCGATCTCGTCATGGCCAGGATGGAACGGACGTAGTCATCAGGTAGCCGGTACTTGCCGTTGTCACCAACAGAATCATCCGTCTCGGCCTCCTTCCCTGTCTCCACCTCCTCCTTCTCGCCGTCCACCAGGGCCTTGTCCATCTTCTCCGTCTGGACCTCCACCGGGGCCTTGTCCATCTTCTCCGCCTGGATCGACGCCAACTTCCCTGTGTAGGATGGCGTCCCATCTTTCAGGATGGAGAACCGAATCTTGTCACCGTCGGCAAACTGGTCGATGAGCGCCGCCACCTTCTTCTGCAGGTCCAACGGGTCCCCCGATGTATTCTTGACCTCGGCGCGGACGTACAGGACCTCCCTCCCCAACTCCTTGCCCTTCAACTGCTCCATGGCTCCGGAACCGCTCACCAGGGACATCCACGGAAGCCCCTCGAGGATCACCGCCGCGTCGGAACAGGCCATCGCTCCTCGACTCGCCGCCGAGCGATTCTCCTCTCCGGTGGATCGATTGGTAGGTTGATTCGGTGATGCGGCTGCGGCTATTGGGTAGGAGGATGCGGCGGCTCGGTGTCGATCTTCTATATATAGCCAAACCCTAGGTACGGCTACGAGCCGGACTCGGACCCAACTCACTCACGGACTGGGCCGGATCGGGCACCAACTGGACCTAGAGCCCACATATATATATATATCTCCTTATTATATTCTCTGTTTCTTCCTGTATATTTTATTTATCTTTACTATGGTTGGTGTCACACTTCACAATATTTACATAGAAAAGCCGCCTCCCCAGTCCCCACCCACCCCAAGTCGCCCCATGGAGCCACTCCCAATCTCACATTTTCTCACCGCTAGCCAGGTCGTCGATGCTGGGAGGACTGGAGGAGGTCAGGCCTCACAATCTGAGGGGTTTCGACCAGATCTGGTGCTTGACTTTTGGTGGTGTCGTCCTCCCCCTTCTGGAGAACAATCGTGGTAGGTGCTTTGCAGGTTCTTCTCCCGACCTTGATTGCCGTTCCGTATGAAACTTTCCTTGCTGCTGGAATTTCTTGGCCGATGCGGGGCATGTGCTCCCCCTGATGCGCGGATTTTTCTCGGCTCGAGCTGGAGCGTCAGGGCCGGATTTAGCTCTTCTCGGCCTTCGCCTGGATGGACCCTCTCTTTATCCCCTTTATCACAGGTACACACCCCTGGCAGCTTCTTCATTTGCGCCGCCTTTGGGAAGGCCGACTTGATCAGTCCATTGCTGCTGTGGCGGCCGTCATCGTTCGTGACTGGGCTGGCCACGGATGTGCTGGAGATCCTCTTGAAGGTGAAGCTGAGCGTGGTGTTGCAAGTTGTTTTGCACCTGCACGTGCTGGAGAGGGCCGGTCCGTGCACGCATAGCTAGCTACTAGAGAATCGATCCAATCAATCAACCCGCAAAAAAAAAAAAAAGCAACAACCGGGGCCAAAAAAGAAATCAAGACAAGAAAATTCCAGTGCTTCGGGTCATCGACTATTGTCCAAATATTTTATATGTATATAACCAATATAGTTAAATTTTGTTTGGATTCAGTTGAATAGGTTGTTAAACCAAAGAATATGCAACAATCCAATCATATGTTTCTCGCACGATTTCTCTGAATTGGTGTCGCACGTGGACATCAGACTAGAGGTAGCCTTTTGTTTGCCCTGTCGACACGCCAACACTTGATAAATTAAATGTTATTGGTTGAATTCATATGTATATTCTTCGAACTACTTATTTAGAGGTAGCTTTTCATTTGAAAACAACAATTCGAACTCGTCATCCTACAGTTGGAGCTGCTATCGGAAGAGGAACCTGTGCCATACAAGTCCAACTAGGCGGCCAAAGGCTGAAAGCTTCCCGATCGCGCCGCGGAGATGCTCACATGCAAAATTTATTTATTACTAAATTACATCAGATACATTAATAAAAGAAGTCCAGTTGATTCCCAAAAACAGCTACTCACGGCAAAAATTGTTGGTCTTTTTTTTCTCTTCTCAGCAGGTTTACATAGAATAAGTTTTTTCTCTCCCGTCGCAACGCACGGGCACGTTTGCTAGTCTTTACTATGGTTGGTGTCACACTTCACAATATTTACATAGAAAATGCTAACTATTAACACCTACTAGGTAATTGCCCGTGCGTTGCAACCGGTGCATAAATATTCTACTGATTCCACACGAATCTTGTCAAACATGTAATTTCAAAGGGAAAGAGAAAGATTGGTCAAAGTTTCATAGCTACCTTATCCCGCACAAAACGTTGACCTAAAACGATTCATTACCCTTACGAAAAATCAATTACCCCAGAGCATTTCCGGGGGGTGAATGCACTTTGAATTTGATAAATGTATTTTCTAGTGAAGTGTGTGTTCGGGTATATCCGACAGACCCATCCCTTTAGATTGGAGATTACCACATTGGAGATTTATCCCTTGTAGTGAAATTTCAAAGCAGGGAAAGAGAGAAATTGGTCAAGGTTCCATAGCTACCTTATCCCACACAAATCGTTGACCTATACCGATTCATTACCCTAATTAAAAATCAATTACACCAGAGCGTTTTCGGGGGCGAATCCACTTTGAATTTGATAAAATGTATTGCATGTGATGTATGTGTTCGGGTATATCCAACAGATCTATCCCTTGCAGATTGGAGATTAACACATGCATAGTATAACCGACAATAAGATTTTACAGTCCTTGGAATTTTGTATTATAAGCTATACTTTGACATTCTATGCAAACACAGTTTTAACCCAAGCGATTATTTTTTATATTTCACTTTAATCGCACCCCCCATCTTCAAGTAATAAATTTCATATACATTAATTGTTGTTGTACATCGGCATGACATATATACTATCCCGTTNCAACCGATAACAGGTCTTTCCCAAATCCTTTTAACCATCTCGTAAAAGCCATCCCGCTGTAACCATCCAAGTTCGAACTTGAACCTAGGTGGACAAGGTGGCCTATTCAGACCGGTGGTTAAAAGAATAGGAGCATGAACTGACAGATCTACAATACGCTCCAAAGCCCGAACAGATACCAAAGGAAATTTTGACTCAAAGTCCGTATCCATTAGCACCCGGTCAAGCTTCTCATATGTAGGATCTGGTAAGCTATTCGCCCAAGTGAATTGTCTTCCAATCATGGAAACCTCTCTTAAATCTAAGCTGTCAATGACAGCGTTAAACAAGAATGGCCAATGATTGTCAAACCGGCCCTTACTCTTCTCAGAGGGAAAACGAAGCAGGTTGAAATCACCTCCAATGATAATTGGATATGGATTCTGTTTTGCTAAGTTAACCAACTCTCTAAGAAAAGGAGCCTTAAATTCCTCCTGGGCCGGACCATACACGGTGACAAGATTCCAGATGAAATGATCGGCTTTGTTTCTGATTTGGAGTTTTATGTGGTACTCCCCATCCGAAACATCCAAAACATCCATCGTATCAGATCTGACACCGAGTAAAATGCCCCCAGAACGACCACGAGGTGGACGAGAATGCCACACAAAGTCTATACCACCCGAAGATGGTTTAAAAGACTTTGTGAGAAATCCCGTCTACCCGTTTCCGAGATAGCCAAAAAATCCAAATTATGGTCCCGAACACAATCAGCAAAGTGCAAATGTTTAGCCAAGTCACCAAGACCTCTGCTATTTGCGAACATGCCATTCATTGGGAAACCTTATCACGTTTGGACTTAGTTGACCGTCTACAAGCTTTTTTGTTAGAGGATGTCTTGGATTTCCGGCCCGAAGCCTTTAGTTCATATAATGAACAAAGCTTGTCCTCATCCAAATCAACCTCCGACACTTCACCAACGATATGAGATAGAAGCTGACCATCTGATGTGGCAATCGCCTCTTCCTCATCCGCATAGGTGGATTCCAACTCAGTCGAAGCTTTAGGAACAATCGTTAAACGATCAAATTAATTGTTAAATCCATAAATTTAAATTGATGTATTTTTTAAACTGTTAATCTATTTAGATATTTTAACCACTGAGTTCCTCTCGACGAGAGATTTAAAACTAGATTCCATTTTTCTACAATAGCAAATCGCCAATTTTTTTTTTGAAACAGGCTTTCGCCTCGCTTTATAAATAAAGCAACGGCCAACATACAACCACACACACTGGGGCAGCAGCACACACACCCAAAGAAAACAAAAGAAGAAAAAAGATGGAGACATAGGCGGATTGACTAAACTACGGTGACCTGCAACCGCTGCGCCCTCCCAAGAAGTACCACCACGCTCCTAGCATCGAACCGTCGAGTACCAAGCAGCACCTTGAAGAAGGAGAGCTACTGCTCGGACCAGTGCACTGGCCCTAGGGTTTCCCTCGGCACACAGGGAAGCAGATGGAGGATGGGCATGACACCCTTCAGGAAGGGGAGATGCCACACAAAGTCGTCACCGGGTCGGTGCCGGCCGAGCCGATAAGGATTTCTCCCGAAAAACCATGTCCGCATTCCCGAACGATCCGTAGCTCAGAAGCCCACGAGGACGAATCCTCGCCACCACCAGACACACTGCCCGCCAGCATGCTTCACTACGGACACGAAGCCACCACCGTCATCTCACCGAAGCACCCGTCACGAGGTCAACAAACATGGGCGGAGAGAAGATTCTACCGGGGACAGCGGAACCGTGGCTGCGCGGGAGGGAACTACCTCCACCACCGAAGACGGTAGCCGACCGGACGCGGCCGCAAAGCACACTAGTCCCCATTAAGGTCCGGCCGGGCCCGGCGGGCCGTAAAGCCCCCGCTGGGGCACACCAGTCCTAAACGGGTCCGGCTGGACCCACATCGGGTCCGTGAAGCCCGCTGCCACGATGCAACAAGCCGACCACCGTCACGCTACACCAACACCATCAACCTCGCAACCACTGCTGAACGCGTTGCATATCGAACAAGCCCGACCACCATGCCGACTTGCTGCGCGCCGCCGCCCACCTCGCTGCAGTGCATCGCAGCTCTGCACGCGCCGCCGCGGTCACGTCGCCCCTGGCCGGAGCCGGGCCGCCGCTGCCCGAAGGGCACCGCCGCCAGGGCCTGCCTCCCGCGAGGCCACCCATGTGCGCGGTGAGAAGAGGACCCGCCGCCGCCGGCACGAGAGACGGGCTGCTCGCCTCGGTCGCCCACTCGGGCGACGCGAGATGAGGAAGGAGAGGAGGGGGAGGAGAGGAGGCGTTGCTCACCGGCGGCCGTGCGGCGGCGGCTAGGGTTAGGATTGCGGGAGAGGAGGGTCGCCACGGGAGCGAGAAAGTGCAACCTCTACCACAAATCGCCGTAGTTGTTGACACATTACAATACTATGGTTGCCACATGATCAGTGGACAATTACCAGGATAATTGTGCATGGTTACTTAATAATTGTTTTACATGTTTTTAGGTGTTGCCATGCTATGCACATCTACAGAGCAGATGAGATGTTTTTTTGTCACACTAGTTTCCAGATCACACAAAATAAACTTATTAGAACTAATACTCAGTTTCCACCACGAAACGTTTATACACATGTTAGACTGCCACTGCACATACTCTATTCTTGTTTTGTTTCCCACAGGTGAGCACTAGTTGTTGAGTCCCCGGTTCCAACACTGATAGATCCATAGGGATGTTGCACTGCAGGTTATGCCACATCACAGGCCTTGTGAGCATCTTAAGTAGTTGACCTAAAATAGGAGACGTACACTACCGGAAACAGCGTCTTTGCCGTGAGGCCAGAAGACACGGCAAAGGTGTTTCGGAACACGGCAAACGCTTTGCCGTGATGACTCGCACGGCAAACCCCACACGGCATAATACGCGTCGGCAAAGAACTTTGCCGTGCGCTTTGCCCAAACAATCACGGCAAAGACTTTGCCGTGTGCCTCCCATACTCGACGGCACAATAAATGTGTCAGAAGATGTCGGAGGAGGGTCAAACGGCGACCACCTCTTTGCCGTGTGTAAAAGACCAGACGCACGGCATAGTTTAAATCTTTGCCGTGAGTGTCTAGCTGACCGCACGGCGAAGTTTAAATCTTTGCCGTGAACCGCGGCCTTAGACGCACGGCAAAGACGCTTTGTCCAGGATGCCTGCATCGGCTCTTTGCCGTGTGCTTGCCCTAAACACACACGGCATATTGACCATATGGTCTTGGCAAACATGCCAGGAGCACAGGTGGCCGCCACGTGTGGGCTTTGCCGTGTGCAGCTGCACGGCACAGGCCTTTGCCGTGTGACTTTACACGGCAAAGTGACCATAATGTCACAGATTTTTGCTGTTTTTGCAAAAATCCCTGCAGTTTACAGAAAATTCACAGACGATAATCGTCACAGATGATAAACATGATCAAACATATATAAACAAGATCAAACACCACAAACATAGCATCCACATAGTACAAACATAGCTCGTCGACTAAAATCAACATTAACTTCACAACCATGAACTCAACATAGTTCAAACTCCACATTCTCAAACAACACATAGTCTCAAATAGCACATAGCACATGAACTCCGTGACGATGGACGGATGGGCAAGATGGACGTCATCGTTGATCCTCCTACAAGTTCATACAAAAATCATGAGTATGACAAGTTAAAATGCACAAGTCTAGATGTTGTAAATCAAAAGACATGATCTAAGTTAGATGTAGTAAACAATAAGACACAAGTTGTTCTATGTGATAAACAAAAAGACACAAGTGACCATTGAAGATTCATTGATTGGCTATGTCGATCTAAGTGAGACATGAAGTAAGTTTTCAAACGAGAGTGGTAGCAAGTTAAAATGTTAACTAACCTGATCCTTCCTGCGGCGGAATAGGTCCTCAACATCATTGAGGAGGATCCTGATCCTACACGTTTGCAAGAAAATGATAAGTTCGACAACTAGGTGGAAATGGCATTGGTATTAAAAAGAAAGCGGACTAAAACTTCGGAGAAAGAGTCATGCGAGCATACCCATGGAAGCCTCCGGACAACGGAAGGGTTTGTGAAGTGGGGCTGCTGCTCCGGATCGTCCTGGCCACCAGGCGACGGCTGCGGCGCCATCGAGTGAGATCCACCCGCCGATCCTGGATCCATCTACAACATGGAAAAACGCTCGCATTACAAAGATAACTAAGTTAGAACAGTAAGATGGATAGAATGACAAGTTTGACGACATACCCATGGGAACGTCGGTGGAGCAAAAGCAAGAGTCCCGTCCGCAGGCGCCAAGCGCTGCATGTTGGCCGTCATCCACTCCATCATCTGCCTGGACGCCTCCTGCTGCTGCCGGATCTGCTCCTGCTGCTGTCGGATCTGCTCCTGCTGCTGCTCAAAGAGCACCTGCTGCTGACTAACCTGCTCCCGGAGCTGGTCGACAACCAGACCCGAAACTCGTGGGCGGGTCTCCACAGCAGGCGCACCAGGCGCCCTCCCACGGCGGACCTGGCGTAGGGACGGGACGGTGCGAGGGAGGAGGACGAGCACGTCCATCGCTACATGTATTTGTTGGATACTAACGTCTATAACAGGCGTTGGACGTATCTTCAGAATCCTTATGACGCGAGGGATTCTCACATGGTTCCGGCTCTTTGGAAGCAGAGCGTCCGCGGCTCAGCACCGCGCGGCTTAGGAACTGGTCATAGTTAGTTTGAGTACCTATGTTGAGTACTATGTGTGTGTTGTCATCTTCCTATGTTGAGTTCGTATGTTGAGTGTTGTGTGTGTGTGCCCACCTATGTTTTCTTCATATGTTGTTCCTTTTTCTCCAGAATAAACGTTATTTCATGTGTGTGTTCTCATCTATGCTGAGTACCTATGTTGAGTGCTTTGCTTGATCTACACAACCAAGCAAAAAAGTTGCTTCCCATTGGTTCCCATTGGTCCTATGTACCAACCTAACACAACCAAGCAAAAAAGTTCATGCGTCTACCCCCTCGCCGGTCAAAGGGGTAGATCGACAGGTTGGACTTTTTTCCAGCGGGTGTAGTGTTTCGCCGTACTGGGTGTCCGGAGCGTCGGAATCCCACCAAAGCTTGCATTGGTCCCTAATATATGTATAAGAGTGTGTTGGGAGGTTGCGGGAACCAAGATACGGCTCCGAGGTGCGACCCGCTTCACTAACCCCGCTTTACGACTTTTTAGGGTTTCGCCCGTTACGTCCACTTGTTAGGGGTTTCGACGCATGCGGCCCGCACTACCGGAGGGTTCTATATAGTATCGAAAAACATAATTAATTCAAGTAAATGAGTGTATTAGAAGCCTTAGCAAGAAATAAACAAAACAAGTCTACGGAAACAACGACAAAGATAGAGGGGGAAACTCATTGTTTGCCGTGTGTTTATGACAAGACACACGGCAAAGAGTTGTTGTGCCGTGTGGTTGTTTGGGAGCCGCACGGCAAAGGGCAGTTGTGCCGTGCGCCGGGTAGGGAGCCACACGGCAAAACATTTCCCGCGAATTCTTTTACCACGCGGGAACGAGCCGCGCGAACGGAATGTTTTCCCGCGAAATATTGGGGACGTTGCGGCAAATTCTGGTCAACGTCTTTGCCGTGACAGGTGGAACGACGCACGGCAAAGTGTCTTTGCCGACAGCAAAATATTTGCCGTGAGCTTTTATACCGTTTTGCCGTGCTTTGTTTCTTTCCCGTGAGCTTTACTTCTTCTGTGCCGTGTTCTGTTTCTTTGCCGTGATTGTTGGTGTAGTACACGGCATAGATTTCTTTGCCGTGTTCCGTAAGTCTTGAAGCACACGGCAAACCGCCGTTCTCACGGGAAAGACAAATTTTCTGGTACTGGTACCCAATAAACTGATTTTTGCATCAAAAGCCTAAAAAACATGCTCCACAAGATGATGTATATGCATTTTGTGATGCAAAATTTTACATCACGCCCAAAAAAAGTATGTTCCGTACCCATATATACATCGCCGGTTGAGGCTGCCGCATATCCCCGCGCGCAGCCCAACTGCCACCTCCCGCACGTGAAATTTTCCCACCGCTGCACCCCGCGGCCGTGCTGCCACCGATTCCCACCGTCTCCGGTTAAATCCGCCGCTGCTCCATGTCGCAGTAGAGCACGACGAGATTGAGCACGGAGAGATTGAGCATGGCAATTGGGCACGGACATTTCCTGTTGGTTTTATGGGCTCGCACCTACTATATAATCTAATCAGTGGAGCACAGAGAGATTGAGCAGAACACTTTCATGTATCATGAAGTATGACCAACTTCAGATATGATAAGTAATAGCTAAATCAATTTCCCACAACGACATGTCACATTGCTACCTTCATCTGTGTATATATATATATATTCCCTTCTTAAATCGAATGACAGATAAAATAGAGTTCCAAGATATCTGACCAAGCTACATCAGGCAAATTACACAATTCTCCAATAGAAATAGCTAATTAGATAACAGCATTAGTAAATGAACTTAACAACATGGGAGGAGCGAGTCTGCCAGGCATTTCAGGTCTTTTGAAATAAGATGCCTGCTACATGCCATGCCTGAATTCAAAGTTAGCAAAGTAATCAGTTCATGTAATCGCATGGTTCATGAGTTAGGTTAGTTTAGTCGAAGCATATGATGTAGGTGTGCTAGAGAGATTGGTTCCACCCTGCGTGGAGGGAACGACCCTGAATGATAGTAAGGTGGCTTGTAATGTTAACATGATTCTTAATCAGTACATGATCCCCAAGTTAAAAAATGATACCAACTACTAAAGCTCATGTACGGCTGTATCATTTCGTAGTTACATGGCATCGACGTATATATGTGTCATATGGCCATTACACACGAGACACAGCTGATTGTGCATCAGGCATCAGTTTTGCTGTCAATTAAGATAAATGGAGCAGTTATAATTGATTGTAACAGATTAGACGTCCACCTGTGGAACGTACAAAACATTCGCCGACCCTGCGCAACACAAGGACGTAGAGGTGGTGGAAACTATAATTTCCTCGTAGCGGGCTGATGCACTCACTAGTGGAAACAGGGGCTTCGGTTTGGCCCTTCCGTCCCGGTTCCCTTACGGACCGGTACCAATCGTGGCACTAGTCCCGGTCATTGGTCCCAGGGCGCCCGCCAGGACCAGTCCCGGTTCGTAGGGGACCTACCGTCCCGGTTCGTGTTACGAACCGGTGACAAAGGGATGCGGGAGGAGGCGACAGAGGTGGGACCAGCCCGGACAATGCACTGTCCCGGTTCTATTTACAGACCGGGACTAATGGAGGGACTTTAGTACCGGTCCTTGTTACGGACCGGGACTAAATATATTCTATATCATCTTCCACCCCCCGACCCGGCCGTGGCCAGGCCGTGGCCATTTTTAGCTCCGGGTTCATCTCCATTTTCTTAACCCTTGCTCCTCCCAACCACGAGTTCGGCCCCTATTTTCTCCACCATTTGTCAAGTTTGGCGGCACCTCATCTACCCGACGGTTAGCACTCCGGTGTTCCTTTTTTAGCTCATTTTGGTGCTACTTAGCAAATTTTATTTTTCTAGTGCTAGCAAGGTGTTTGATGAAATGCCTAAGTAAGAGATTTCATTTTTTTTACATGCAATTTTAGCTCAAATTAAAGTATAATGTATTGGGTTTACAGTTGTCCGGTGACCATCTTTACCATCGTCGATCGCCCGCGCCATCCCGTCGCCGGCACCTCCTCGGTGAGTCTTGTTTTTATCCCTTTTTAACTTATTGATATACTTTAGATGCATGTATATTATCTTGTTTGATGCTTTAGATGCTTGTTTGATGTCATGAAAGAGTAATTTAAATTCTTATCACATTACTATACCGACCTCTCTTTCATTCATTTCGTGATATCAAGTAATTAATTAATAACAGATGTTTTGTTCTTTCTTTGTCGAGTAGAGCATGGCAGACATTCGTCAAGGAAGTACCCGGTAAATGGCACGAGAAGCTGGTATGGACTCTGAACCAAGTAAGTAGTACTATACCTATATCCATGAATTAATGTAGTTTGCAATACCATTACCAAACTTAATGTGTTGAATTCTATTCTCGAACAGTGGTGTCTGGAACAGCCAAAAGGGACCCTCTTATGTGGGTACTACGTTTGCGAGTACATTCATAGGATGACTTATGAAAATTCGAAAATCGAAGAAACGCAGAGGTACGTAATTATACATTGTTAACAAGTTTTTTTTGACAAAATAATATGCATATCAATTGTGTGGAGTTTCATTCATAATTGTTTAATTTTCTCCTTCTTTTAAAGATTGTAAGGAAGCGGGCCGGCCTCCTACCAGATGACCGTATAAGAGCAATTGGGGAGGAGCTGGCGGGATTTCTTCTTGATGATGTCATACCTGAAAATTCAGAGCACTATTATTTACATATATAAATGTACTATGATTTCATGCATGTATAATTAATGCATTTGAGTACTTTGTGTACGGAAACGTGACGACAAATTCATGTGTTACAATTAATTTGTAAGTGTGTTATATATATGCATCAACGTGTGATCATAGTACAATATAATTTATATCGACGTATCGACGTGTTTCCGAAACTATCCAAAACCCCGGCACTAAACACAGTACACGACACCCGGTCCGTGCAATTCTAAAAAAAATTATAAAAGAAAAAAAAAAGGCCTAAGGGTAGTCCCGGTCCGTAGCACGGACCGGGACTAAAGACATCCAGCCCGCGGGCTCGCCCGTGGCCACGTGGGAGGCACTCTAATCCCGGTTCGTAGCCAACCGGGACTATAGGGGGGGGGGGGGGGGCTCTAGTCCCGATTTGGTAGTCCGGGTTGCCCAGCCGGGACTAGAGGCCGTCTGGAACCGGGACTACTGCCCCGTTTTCCACTAGTGTCTTGTGCACAACATTCCTTGGGTCACGCCCGGCGTGCATCCTACAATCATGCTGTGGACGACGTACGTGGCCACACATACCAAACGGGCTACCCCCCTTTCCATTACTTTTCATAACGGAAATAACAAGGTCTTGTTTTTCGATACAGAAAGAACAGAGGATACGGGGAAAGAGAGCGCCCTCGCACCGGTAGGAAACCCGCTGCTAGATGCTCGGCATCGAAACATCTAGCTACGGGGCGAAAACCTACCGGCACTAAGACCTAGCTACACACATAAACGAACAGCAGTTCACCATAATCATCAAGCGATACACAACCACGAAGAAACAAACCCAAAAGCTATCCCAAGACACAGACAGAAACCGCTTTTCCACAACCTGTTGTCTCTTGCCTTCCAACACAGATCATCCAATATCATCAGGACTCAGAGCCCACGCGTAGTAGGTCACCCTGCCCATGCCCTCCGTCCTGCATCCCACGTACGACCTCGGCTACCTTCTCCATCAGCTTCTTGGCACCACCTTTAATCTTCGCAGCATCGTTCTCGTCGTAAAGACCTTGCCCAATAACCCATGAATGATGCCACAGTATAGACAATAACTTCAGGAGATCTCATCTTATAGTTCTCAAACGTTATCTTGTTACGTGTCGTCCAAATCGACCACGTAAATGCAGCTAACATCAAAGTATAAAACTTTTTATCATTTGGCATGTATTTATGGAACCACACAAAAGTCTGCCAAATATTTCATGAATCTATCGGCCAATTAATTTATGACTTTGATCACGATTATTATATTGCAAATTGAGCTCTAATATATGGCTAGTAACAAGTTACAACACTCTGTACTTGAGAAACCTACAAAAAGCACACGTCATGCCAAGGGGATCGTAAGAAAAAAGGATAAAAACTAATTCATGGTTGCTATCACTCGTCGTAAGTACGTGTTTTACACCTCCTCTCCAACTAACTGCTCCATATTCTTGTCACGCTTTCGTGACGGTTCCAGCTCGCACTTCATGTTATGTTTGGCCTGCCAAGATTCTAGGCCATCTTCGTCGAACCCTGAAGACCAGACCTCGGGCAGTCAAGAATGGTTGTGCAGGGATAAGAGACTGTTGGCCCTACAAGAGTCAGATTGGAGTCACTTACTGTCGGGGCTTGACATCTTTATCTTAGGTTAACTTTTTGGCTTATTGGCATTATAAGAGTCAATTAAAATAGTAAAAGGGAAAATGAGCTAGCTTACTTTTCACTGATGACGTGTCTCTCGGATTCCTGTTGCCTTCTAATCCTGGCATGGCCAAGCACGCGACTCTGTCTAGAGTGTGAGATTTCCACATCCCTTATGAATGAACCTACGATGCACTGACCGACTAGGCATGAATCATCCGTCTATATTACCTCAGCAGAAATTCTAATATGTCCTATATGACCTCGAGAAGATACTGCATCTGATTATGACTGTGAATATGTAGTATCCGAATTCATGAACCCTTCCCGCTGCGTTTAATGTTTTTGCACCTACTGCTGCAAGTGGAGCCCTGAAAGATATTGATCACCTCCGTGACATCTAAGGCAACGCAAACTTAATTTACACCATACAAGTCATAGCTAAATTAATTTCCCACAACGAAATGTCATATGTTGTTTACCTTCGGCTGTGCATACATATTTCCCTTCTTATATTACATGGCCGTTGGCAGATCATAGTGTTCAAAGATATCCAGTGAAGGCACATACGGATTATTACATAACTCTCGAAATGATAGCTAATTAGATAAATTTGGTGACCTGATGGCCTGATGATGATGCAGATACGTATCTACATCAGTGTTCTCTATCATTGTTACAGTATATCGGTCTGCATTTAAAAACACCTTAGAAGAAGCTTAGGTAGCTGCAAATTAAGGGAAGCATTTCCTAGTGTGGCGAGGTTGTCCAAATTCTTACTTCGTTTTCACGTTTTTAACCTGCCTCCGAATGCGAGGTGTGCCACGCCTCCTTCAACTTCAGCAGTGGCCGCATGAGACATACGGCAATGCCTCGCCCGCTTCTCCGATGGTCACTCTCCCCACATGGCATTGGCCGAGTCACGACTCGTGACACTCGTGACTACAAGGCAGGGAGCTCTCTCACCGCCCCTCCCGTTCCTGCCTCTGCTGTGGTCCGAACTAATCGCGTATCTCGCGCGCCATCGCGTGAAATGACATACAATGACACCCAAGTCGCAGGACTCCGGTGCCTCCTCCGCATAGCGTTGCCAGCTCCTCCTCCAGTATTCCTCTAGCTGCGACTGCCCTAGCAGCGACAAAGTAAAAGATTGGATTTTATTAATACAGATTAGGGTACACTTTCTCTTTGTGGTATTCCACCTCTTGCTTGCTTTTGGTCCAAAGATGAGATTCTTAGTAATAGTTGGTTGTATTCGCCCTTTTTTGGAATAATAGCCTCCTTTACTGCAGGATTAACTGCCTTTTATATGTTTCGGATATATTTACTTACATTTGATGGACATTTGCGCGTTCATTTTCAAAATTACAGTACCACTAAAGAGGGTTCCTTGTATTCAATATCCTTATGGGGAAAAAAGATACCCAAAGGAATTAATAGGGATTTCGTTTTATCAACAACAAAGAGTGGATTTGGTATTAGCACTAATAGAAGGTGCCACACACTAGCCTCAAATTTCATTGTGAGCTGCACATCTTGTTAATGGGTGATGGTTTGATGATACAAGAGGACAGTTTTGTAAAAGTAATATAAATAATTTATCAGATACCCGTGAGTGAGGCTTACTTGGGTTGTGTTGTAAATGCTTTGGCTAAACCTATTGATGGGAAAGGAAAAATTATAGCTTCGGAAAGCTGGCTCTAGATAAAGCATTGGGTGAGACAGTGAGATGGGAGTGAACCTTTGGAAACAACTTTTTTCTCGACTCAGCGAAATAACCTAGGTCTAACTCTACTGACTACTCCACTTTACCTACTTGATGTCTCCAGCAAACCTATGAGACTTCCGGATGCCTCCTAGGCCTACAAAAGCAATCTGATCGAGCATGAGTTCTCATGCTTCATACAACATGCACTCATCATGTCTTGTCATTTTCAGAACTTCTATGTGGAATTTTGGATGTCATATATATCGATCCTCACAACTATATGTTGTTTGCGCTCTCATAGAATCAATCATTGATTACCTGCAACCTGGTCGATCCCATGTGTTCATCTGCTAGTATACAACTTGGTGGGTGTGTGAGTAGAGAAGTCACCTTTGCAAGTATAAAAATTGGTGTAGAGAAGTCATCTAGGGGCTTACTGGCTAGTAGCACGGATGGTGAGCTTATCAGTCTGGGTTCGTTTCTCAACTCTATCTTCATAAAAATGAACTTTTTTTTTCCTCCTGGACATCAGTTAGTTAGTTTATAATATTCATGCAGGGGTTAGTCCGTCCCATTCGAAGATAGGTAGCATATTGTTTCATCGTCTTAAACGAGAAAGTACATTAAATACATTCAAGGGTGCACACGTCTAGACGTCTACTCCACTATAGGTGGTTTACATTTTTTTAGGTAAGGGGCTTTACTACAATACTCCAAGGTCTCACGCGCATACGGCATTTAGAGCTTCATTATTTCGTTCCTAAGGACTGGTTCTGATAGAAGTATCCTTACTTCACGACAACTTTGCAGCAACATTAGATCCATCGAGTTTACTTTAGAGAGTCAATATGACTTCCATTTCAGAAGGTACCTGACATTATAATTCAACCTTGTATCCTATATACATGACAGTTCGAGATTAATTATTTCATCCTTAATTCAACATAAATAACACTTGGAGATTAAAAACACAGATCTATTCGTTTATGAGTGGCGAAATAGAAAAATTACAACATGTGTGAAACTGCCAGATGAATCTAAACATGAAAGGAGATTTTCGGTCGACCGTGTATGCTCAATTTGACGAATACATTTAAGAAATATCCAACAAAAAATTGAAGATTTACAGATAGCAAATCTGGAAACCAATTGTCAGAATTGCATCCCATTATCGACGCGAATCTTCTTCATGTAGAGATTATTCTGAATCAAAACACAGTTGTATTAATTAGAAGGGAGTAAATGAAAGAGATTTAGGACCTGGGTCCTGAACAAATCTCGTGCATCGTCACCTACATCAGTGCATCCCTAGAGCAACTTGTTCCACTCTTCAGGACCTGGGTCCATGATAACGGTCAATTCGGTCGTTCCCAACGGTTATAGTTAAAGACTGATTTAATAATACAGGCATTCTATCGGGAAGATTTTGGCTCCACGGAGCTTTGTCTAATTGCATGCAACCGACGAATAACGCCGTTGAGATTTATCATGGTAGGGACGATGAGTTTGTTGTGCAGCATGAAGAGCTCCACTATTACACACTGGGCAATATAAGCCCCCAACCGCATGGTAGCGACCTGTGTGCGCTTTGACAAATCGCTTAACAAATTTTAAGCCGTGCGGGTGTTCGCGGGGGGGGGGGGGGGGGTCAGCAGGGAGGAAAGCATGCTCGTGAGATAGAACATTATTGTTATCCTATATTTCAAATAATTCAGACAATAATGTGGGATGTAAAAATGGATTTAGAAGATGCTTCTATGACCAAACGGAAGTACCGGATATTTCAAGACTATGCCGAACGAATGTTTGATACTAATATTAATCTTTATGTCTTTCAAGTTTTTATTTCTTTCAAACCACTCGAAACACCTTATCCAAAAGTTATCCGATCAAAGTGTAGAGACTATTGTGATCCCTAGACACAATGGTGTGTGACTCGGTTCCAATGGACCAAACAATTACTCGTATGGTTCTTTTTCAACTGTATACACACGTTTGAGTACACTTTTTCATTTATGCTTGTTTGGCCAGTGACTTATATTTTCTCTCCGCAAGATGCGTAGGGGATCCCAAGAGATACATGTGCTAAAATTGTTTGAAACTGCGCAGGAAAGTTGTGTAATTCATTAACATGAAGAGAAAGATAAGCACAAGATACACCGGAAGATGTGAGCACCAAGAGAACTACATATTTTGCTTGTTTCAGATCTCATAGGTGTACATCACTGACAACTAGTGAAATCCAATTCAGAATGAAAGGTTTTGCTTGATTCAGATCTCACAAAAGAGCGAGAACCAGTACCTAGAGAAATGCAAAGCAAGCAAACAGAACCTGCCAAGATAAGGGCAGTACATCAACAAATGGAGGCAGAAGTTGAAATTCGGCTACTAATGCGCCAACATCTCTGTGGCCTCCCATGTATATTTTGTGACGCTGAATGTAGCAAAAGCGTATTGTATGGATTCCTGATGTCTTCCATGCCTACCTCACAAAGTGGCCGAATCAGTGGAGGTATGGTATCGGTCGTTTCATGCATCTAGATGAAGCTACAACATTGGAGAAATCCCTTCATGTCTATCCCATCTAGCAGCCCACATCTCTCTTTTATGGCTCAAAAAATAACCTGCTGGTTTAATGTATTGTACATTTGTACAATAGGGCTTCACACATATATTGAATATCTCTCGGCATGTTAAATGTACATCCACCAGTAGCAACAATTTTCGTTTCTAATTCCCTTGAAAAGGCCAATATCCAAATCACTCTGTCCAATAAAGCCACGAAAATGCAAGTAAAATCTAGTAGGACAGTGATGAAGAATTATTGAGATATTTAAACAATGTGGTTTAATAGTTACAAAAATGTGCAGTTCCATGTTTCAGAGGTTAGGGCACCGATACAGAATGAATATGTAAGACAGATAAGTAGCTCACCTTGCTCCAAGAGCTAATACAACGTCTTTGCAAATCCCTCAGGAAGCACCTAAAAACCGGAGCTTCAATGTTTGTTGCATCTTGCACAACTGCTTGTTCAACAGCAGCAACATGGGTGCGCACATCTGCAGAAAGCAGCATTGCTTAGAACTGCAAAAACCCAACACTGAATTTAGCCCTGAATTTCCAATCAGCAGCATCCACAATGCAAGGTGCTCTACATGATCCACAATGTATCGAAGTTTTCACCTCCAATGCTAACAGAAGCAAACTGGACCACTCTTCCTAGACGTTGCATTCATTTATTGCATTTGACGTAATTGTTGGTGAACCTAGGAAAGGAGCCAGCAACAAGGCAACGGGGAGTTAAGTCACGGTAAGCCGGCAACCCGACGGACAAAAGGTTATCAAGATTACCATCAAGAATCCTGTACTCGGGGGCAATGGCTGCGTTCAGAAGAATCGCCACCTAAATTTATGAAGCCCAATAACCCGGAAGTCTGTAGATGGAAGACGAACCAAGTTTAATACAACCAACTAAGATAAAGCCGACTTTCAACATGCCGCCAAGGTTTTGGATACCGGATTGAAAAAAAATCCCGAGGGTTACCGGAAATTACCGGACGAAATATTCAAACAAATTTTGAATCCAAATTTTGACGGAACATGTTAATTAGGATATAGGCTCCATTTCATCACTGAAATCATGGTAACGCAGTGGTATGCATGGGGTTTGTGAGTCTTGAGGTCCGCGGTTCCAGAAAAAGTTTTGGCACTAATTTTGCATTATAATGTCGTTTTTTAACGATTAGATATCGAACTGTGTTAATCCAGAAAAAATAAATAAATGGCCTCGGGTGGGACTCAAAATGGGGAGCCTCGCGAGACATCAGCCCAGCCGAACCAAACCATTCATGTCAGCAATAAATACGGGATATTTATCTATTTACTGGTATTCAAATTCAAAAATTTCAAATAAAATCGGGATTTTTTGCTCGAAAAGTACATTTACCGAGGGGGCTCGGGAAATGCGGTTACCGGGCCGTAAGGGCCGTAACCAGATTTACCGCCCGGTTACCCAAACCTTGCATGCCGCTGAACAAGTACGTGCGCAAGGCCGATAAGCGAGGTCATGCTTCAGGAATCTCATCCAGGGAACTCCAGTGAGAGCACGCTTGGTGCAACAAGGTTTGGAGCCGCGCAGTAGCAAGAGGCATGTCCAGGAGCCATCGGTAAGGCCAGAGTATAGTGAGCTTGCCATCGCCAATATGAATGAATGATCGCAGAGGCGTTGAAATTGCTTTCAGATGCATGAAGGCCGTGCCATGGCTTTTCCAGCTCCATCCAGCACTGCCACACCGCCACCGACATATGTTAGGAACCGCCTCTGCACCCATCCAACTCTTTTGGGATTTGGCCGCCATGCACTGACCACATCTAAACCGCCTCAAATTAATGAAGGTGCGCTCTACCTTCTTACTGGATGGAAAATTTTAAGGTTCTATTCATGTCGTGTTCCGTGTGAAGGTAGTTGGAATAGGAATTTTGAGTCTCGCGTGCCGTGTAGCACACTTCCTTTAACAAACGATTTTACTAAGTCTCGGTTTACTTATGCTTCTTCATGTCTCGACCGATTCAGAGAAGTAGAATTTCAGTTTACTGACATATGCAACTGGGTGAAAAGTGCAAGTTATATTTTCGCTAAACTTATGTTACACTTTTCCGAATGGACCGATACTTTTGGAAGCCACAGTGGACTAGACAGAGACGGACCCTTTTACAAAGGAAAGCTAATCTACCATGTCAGTCATAAGTGAAATATAAGAGAATAGATATAATAAAATACTATATAATGTATTTTGAGGAATTCATAAACTTTTCTTTGTGCTCGTTAGCACGATGGATGAAAATGTTGACATACATTCATGCCAGAGTATATGTTGGCTAAAAGTTTGAAGGGTAAAGCAATATAATAGATTTACAACGCTCCCTCCACATGGGAGAATTGCTGAAACGCATTTAGTAGTATAGTGTCCTTCGTACACCATTGCGAATACTTTGGTCTTTCCCTGCAATACACTTGGTCACCATCACCTGACATAACCGAGTACATCTTTATCATGAGACAACTCATCTTCTCTGGTAGGGCTGCAATAATAGATGTGGTTTTTGTTTATACGATGACGCCCACCAACGGCCACGTACTCCGTCTTAGACTATCCCAAAAACAAGGTGTAGTCTTAGAATATTCTGTTTTACCGCTTGGCTTTCGGTTTCTGCTCTACGCACAGCCGTTTTCGGCCCGTAAAACACAGCATATTCCTCCACATTTCAACAGATATGTATCATTCGACTTTAAAAATATTAAAGCAATATAAAATCAATATGAAGTAAGAATATTATTTATTGTACAATGCAAACTTAATCCAAATTACAATAATGGTTTAAATTACAACCCAAATAAATAAATAATAATCCAATACAAATACTACAAGAAATATGTCAACTAGTGACCCTCCATATTGGTCACTGAAAGGTCACATTCTTTCATTTGTGATGAAAAACACATGGTCAAAAGATGAGCGTCACTAATGAAACTACGTGACCTTTTTGGGGAATTGGTCATAGACGTCTGTGACCAAAAAAAAGGTCATAGATTTTATGACCAATTTATTTTGTCACTGGCAATCCGGACATACCACGACAGATCCAACGTGGCAGAACTTACGTGGCAAAATAGTGACCAAACGAAATGGTCACATATCAGAATCATCCCGGTCTAGTTTGGTGATTTACATGGGCCAATCCCAACAATTCAACATATTTCCATATTTTTTCCTATTAATTTCGACCAGCTATTTGGGCCAGGCCCAACATTTCAGCCTTTCTATTTTTGGACCGTGGCCTTTTTGGCCCAAGAGATTCAGTTTTCTTTTCTTTTTCAAAAAAGGGTATGGGTCTCACTTGTCAGGTTTTATAAATTGGGTCCCAGTTGTCAGGGCAGGTTCTAGTTAGAGGGTCCCACTCATCAAGGTCATATTATTCAGATTTCAATTTTCCAATAAATAAATAACCAATATTTAAATCGGAATAGACACAAAACAAAATTAATACTTCAAACTGAGCAAGCCGCCAAACTAGGTACATTACATTCAAACATGATTCACATCAGGTTTACAATGAAATATATTGTAGTTCACATCAGGTATCTAGCTACCATAAACAGAACTAAATAAATATAACTAGCTATCGAACTATAACCAGCTCCAGTGAGCTAGAACTCTATGCTTCTTCACTTCTTCGTCCGGGAGCTCATGACTGAAGGATGAACGATGGCCAAGCATCTGCATCTGCATGTTATAGAACAAAATGGTTAGGAATTAAATAAAAGCAAAAGATGAAACGAAACAGGAATGCACCAATAATATCACAGGAAACTCTGCCAACTGCACTATGCACTGCTCATACATGGATATATGCCTACTACTATCAACACAATGATCTTATAAAGAGCAGAGGAATCATGCATACCCTAAGCATAAAAATACAGATGATGGATTGAACAAATACACAAAAATACCAAATTAAGCAAAGACAACATTGGCACATGTCGTTATTCAAGATGAAAATAGACTACATCTTTTAGCACCACTAACACATGAGCATAAACTTAGGCTTTTATTGTAGATGATTTCATCCTTATACACAGTATATATGACAAGGTTATAAAATAGTGTAACTAATCTATTCTTATGTAATACAATAAAAATGATCATAGCAGAGCACATCAGTATTTGTTTACCCTATTTCAGCAGCCATTAACAAGTAAAAACACAGACACGACGATCCTCTCACATAAGAAATAAACCATTACCCCTAGAGCCAGTGCAGTAAAAAGGTATGTTTATACAAGCAAAAGAGATCATATCTTCCATCTTAAGTTGCAATGAACTTCTGTTCGACTTGGAGTTTTATGTGGTACTCCCCATCCGAAACATCCAAAACATCCATCGTATCAGATCTGACACCGAGTAAAATGCCCCCAGAACGACCACGAGGTGGACGAGAATGCCACACAAAGTCTATACCACCCGAAAGACGGTTTAAAAGACTTTGTGAGAAATCCCGTCTACCCGTTTCCGAGATAGCCAAAAAATCCAAATTATGGTCCCGAACACAATCAGCAAAGTGCAAATGTTTAGCCAAGTCACCAAGACCTCTGCTATTTGCGAACATGCCATTCATTGGGAAACCTTATCACGTTTGGACTTAGTTGACCGTCTACAAGCTTTTTTGTTAGAGGATGTCTTGGATTTCCGGCCCGAAGCCTTTAGTTCATATAATGAACAAAGCTTGTCCTCATCCAAATCAACCTCCGACACTTCACCAACGATATGAGATAGAAGCTGACCATCTGATGTGGCAATCGCCTCTTCCTCATCCGCATAGGTGGATTCCAACTCAGTCGAAGCTTTAGGAACAATCGTTAAACGATCAAATTAATTGTTAAATCCATAAATTTAAATTGATGTATTTTTTAAACTGTTAATCTATTTAGATATTTTAACCACTGAGTTCCTCTCGACGAGAGATTTAAAACTAGATTCCATTTTTCTACAATAGCAAATCGCCAATTTTTTTTAAACAGGCTTTCGCCTCGCTTTATAAATAAAGCAACGGCCAACATACAACCACACACACTGGGGCAGCAGCACACACACCCAAAGAAAACAAAAGAAGAAAAAAGATGGAGACATAGGCGGATTGACTAAACTACGGTGACCTGCAACCGCTGCGCCCTCCCAAGAAGTACCACCACGCTCCTAGCATCGAACCGTCGAGTACCAGGCAACACCTTGAAGAAGGAGAGCTACTGCCCGGACCAGTGCACTGGCCCTAGGGTTTCCCTTGGCACACAGGGAAGCAGATGGAGGATGGCCATGACACCCTTCAGGAAGGGGAGATGCCACACAAAGTCGTCACCGGGTCGGTGCCGGCCGAGCCGATAAGGATTTCTCCCGAAAAACCATGTCCGCATTCCCGAACGATCCGTAGCTCAGAAGCCCACGAGGACGAATCCTCGCCACCACCAGACACACTGCCCGCCAGCATGCTTCACTACGGACACGAAGCCACCACCGTCATCTCACCGAAGCACCCGTCACGAGGTCAACAAACATGGGCGGAGAGAAGATTCTACCGGGGACAGCGGAACCGTGGCTGCGCGGGAGGGAACTACCTCCACCACCGAAGACGGTAGCCGACCGGACGCGGCCGCAAAGCACACTAGTCCCCATTAAGGTCCGGCCGGGCCCGGCGGGCCGTAAAGCCCCCGCTGGGGCACACCAGTCCTAAACGGGTCCGGCTGGACCCACATCGGGTCCGTGAAGCCCGCTGCCACGATGCAACAAGCCGACCACCGTCACGCTACACCAACACCGTCAACCTCGCCAACCACTGCTGAACGCGTTGCATATCGAACAAGCCCGACCACCATGCCGACCTGCTGCGCGCCGCCGGCCGCCTCACTGCAGTGCATCGTAGCTCTGCACGCGCCGCCGCGGTCACGTCGCCCCCGGCCGGAGCCGGGCCGCCGCTGCCCGAAGGGCACCGCCGCCAGGGCCTGCCTCCCGCGAGGCCACCCATGTGCGCGGTGAGAAGAGGACCCGCCGCCGCCGGCACGAGAGACGGGCTGCTCGCCTCGGTCGCCCGCTCGGGCGACGCGAGATGAGGAAGGAGAGGAGGGCGGGGGAGAGGGGGAGGAGAGGACGCGTTGCTCGCCGGCGGCCGCGCGGCGGCGGCTATGGTTAGGATTGCAAAAGAGGAGGGTCGCCACGGGAGCGAGAAAGTGCAACCTCTACCACAAATCGCCGTAGTTGTTGACACATTACAATACTATGGTTGCCACATGATCAGTGGACAATTACCAGGATAATTGTGCATGGTTACTTAATAATTGTTTTACATGTTTTTAGGTGTTGCCATGCTATGCACATCTACAGAGCAGGTGAGATGTTTTTTTGTCACACTAGTTTCCAGATCACACAAAATAAACTTATTAGAACTAATACTCAGTTTCCACCACGAAACGTTTATACACATGTTAGACTGCCACTGCACATACTCTATTCTTGTTTTGTTTCCCACAGGTGAGCACTAGTTGTTGAGTCCCCGGTTCCAACACTGATAGATCCATAGGGATGTTGCACTGCAGGTTATGCCACATCACAGGCCTTGTGAGCATCTTAAGTAGTTGACCTAAAATAGGAGACGTACACTACCGGAAACAGCGTCTTTGCCGTGAGGCCAGAAGACACGGCAAAGGTGTTTCGGAACACGGCAAACGCTTTGCCGTGATGACTCGCACGGCAAACCCCACACGGCATAATACGCGTCGGCAAAGAACTTTGCCGTGCGCTTTGCCCAAACAATCACGGCAAAGACTTTGCCGTGTGCCTCCCATACTCGACGGCACAATAAATGTGTCAGAAGATGTCGGAGGAGGGTCAAACGGCGACCACCTCTTTGCCGTGTGTAAAAGACCAGACGCACGGCATAGTTTAAATCTTTGCCGTGAGTGTCTAGCTGACCGCACGGCGAAGTTTAAATCTTTGCCGTGAACCGCGGCCTTAGACGCACGGCAAAGACGCTGTCTTTGCCGTGATCCTTCCACCAAGACGCACGGCAAAGACACTTTGTCCAGGATGCCTGCATCGGCTCTTTGCCGTGTGCTTGCCCTAAACACACACGACATATTGACGATATGGTCTTGGCAAACATGCCAGGAGCACAGGTGGCCGCCACGTGTGGGCTTTGCCGTGTGCAGCTGCACGGCACAGGCCTTTGCCGTGTGACTTTACACGGCAAAGTGACCATAATGTCACAGATTTTTGCTGTTTTTGCAAAAATCCCTGCAGTTTACAGAAATTCACAGACGATAATCGTCACAGATGATAAACATGATCAAACATATATAAACAAGATCAAACACCACAAACATAGCATCCACGTAGTACAAACATAGCTCGTCGACTAAAATCAACATTAACTTCACAACCATGAACTCAACATAGTTCAAACTCCACATTCTCAAACAACACATAGTCTCAAATAGCACATAGCACATGAACTCCGTGACGATGGACGGATGGGCAAGATGGACGTCATCGTTGATCCTCCTACAAGTTCATACAAAAATCATGAGTATGACAAGTTAAAATGCACAAGTCTAGATGTTGTAAATCAAAAGACATGATCTAAGTTAGATGTAGTAAACAATAAGACACAAGTTGTTCTATGTGATAAACAAAAAGACACAAGTGACCATTGAAGATTCATTGATTGGCTATGTCGATCTAAGTGAGACATGAAGTAAGTTTTCAAACGAGAGTGGTAGCAAGTTAAAATGTTAACTAACCTGATCCTTCCTGCGGCGGAATAGGTCCTCAACATCATTGAGGAGGATCCTGATCCTACACGTTTGCAAGAAAATGATAAGTTCGACAACTAGGTGGAAATGGCATTGGTATTAAAAAGAAAGCGGACTAAAACTTCGGAGAAAGAGTCATGCGAGCATACCCATGGAAGCCTCCGGACAACGGAAGGGTTTGTGAAGTGGGGCTGCTGCTCCGGATCGTCCTGGCCACCAGGCGACGGCTGCGGCGCCATCGAGTGAGATCCACCCGCCGATCCTGGATCCATCTACAACATGGAAAAACGCTCGCATTACAAAGATAACTAAGTTAGAACAGTAAGATGGATAGAATGACAAGTTTGACGACATACCCATGGGAACGTCGGTGGAGCAAAAGCAAGAGTCCCGTCCGCAGGCGCCAAGCGCTGCATGTTGGCCGTCATCCACTCCATCATCTGCCTGGACGCCTCCTGCTGCTGCCGGATCTGCTCCTGCTGCTGTCGGATCTGCTCCTGCTGCTGCTCAAAGAGCACCTGCTGCTGACTAACCTGCTCCCGGAGCTGGTCGACAACCAGACCCGAAACTCGTGGGCGGGTCTCCACAGCAGGCGCACCAGGCGCCCTCCCACGGCGGACCTGGCGTAGGGACGGGACGGTGCGAGGGAGGAGGACGAGCACGTCCATCGCTACATGTATTTGTTGGATACTAACGTCTATAACAGGCGTTGGACGTATCTTCAGAATCCTTATGACGCGAGGGATTCTCACATGGTTCCGGCTCTTTGGAAGCAGAGCGTCCGCGGCTCAGCACCGCGCGGCTTAGGAACTGGTCATAGTTAGTTTGAGTACCTATGTTGAGTACTATGTGTGTGTTGTCATCTTCCTATGTTGAGTTCGTATGTTGAGTGTTGTGTGTGTGTGCCCACCTATGTTTTCTTCATATGTTGTTCCTTTTTCTCCAGAATAAACGTTATTTCATGTGTGTGTTCTCATCTATGCTGAGTACCTATGTTGAGTGCTTTGCTTGATCTACACAACCAAGCAAAAAAGTTGCTTCCCATTGGTTCCCATTGGTCCTATGTACCAACCTAACACAACCAAGCAAAAAAGTTCATGCGTCTACCCCCTCGCCGGTCAAAGGGGTAGATCGACAGGTTGGACTTTTTTCCAGCGGGTGTAGGGTTTCGCCGTACTGGGGGTCCGGAGCGTCGGAATCCCACCAAAGCTTGCATTGGTCCCTAATATATGTATAAGAGTGTGTTGGGAGGTTGCGGGAACCAAGATACGGCTCCGAGGTGCGACCCGCTTCACTAACCCCGCTTTACGACTTTTTAGGGTTTCGCCCGTTACGTCCACTTGTTAGGGGTTTCGACGCATGCGGCCCGCACTACCGGAGGGTTCTATATAGTATCGACAAACATAATTAATTCAAGTAAATGAGTGTATTAGAAGCCTTAGCAAGAAATAAACAAAACAAGTCTACGGAAACAACGACAAAGATAGAGGGGGAAACTCATTGTTTGCCGTGTGTTTATGACAAGACACACGGCAAAGAGTTGTTGTGCCGTGTGGTTGTTTGGGAGCCGCACGGCAAAGGGCAGTTGTGCCGTGCGCCGGGTAGGGAGCCACACGGCAAAACATTTCCCGCGAATTCTTTTACCACGCGGGAACGAGCCGCGCGAACGGAATGTTTTCCCGCGAAATATTGGGGACGTTGCGGCAAATTCTGGTCAACGTCTTTGCCGTGACAGGTGGAACGACGCACGGCAAAGTGTCTTTGCCGACAGCAAAATATTTGCCGTGAGCTTTTATACCGTTTTGCCGTGCTTTGTTTCTTTCCCGTGAGCTTTACTTCTTCTGTGCCGTGTTCTGTTTCTTTGCCGTGATTGTTGGTGTAGTACACGGCATAGATTTCTTTGCCGTGTTCCGTAAGTCTTGAAGCACACGGCAAACCGCCGTTCTCACGGGAAAGACAAATTTTCTGGTACTGGTACCCAATAAACTGATTTTTGCATCAAAAGCCTAAAAAACATGCTCCACAAGATGATGTATATGCATTTTGTGATGCAAAATTTTACATCACGCCCAAAAAAGTATGTTCCGTACCCATATATACATCGCCGGTTGAGGCTGCCGCATATCCCCGCGCGCAGCCCAACTGCCACCTCCCGCACGTGAAATTTTCCCACCGCTGCACCCCGCGGCCGTGCTGCCACCGATTCCCACCGTCTCCGGTTAAATCCGCCGCTGCTCCATGTCGCAGTAGAGCACGACGAGATTGAGCACGGAGAGATTGAGCATGGCAATTGGGCACGGACATTTCCTGTTGGTTTTATGGGCTCGCACCTACTATATAATCTAATCAGTGGAGCACAGAGAGATTGAGCAGAACACTTTCATGTATCATGAAGTATGACCAACTTCAGATATGATAAGTAATAGCTAAATCAATTTCCCACAACGACATGTCACATTGCTACCTTCATCTGTGTATATATATATATTCCCTTCTTAAATCGAATGACAGATAAAATAGAGTTCCAAGATATCTGACCAAGCTACGTCAGGCAAATTACACAATTCTCCAATAGAAATAGCTAATTAGATAACAGCATTAGTAAATGAACTTAACAACATGGGAGGAGCGAGTCTGCCAGGCATTTCAGGTCTTTTGAAATAAGATGCCTGCTACATGCCATGCCTGAATTCAAAGTTAGCAAAGTAATCAGTTCATGTAATCGCATGGTTCATGAGTTAGGTTAGTTTAGTCGAAGCATATGATGTAGGTGTGCTAGAGAGATTGGTTCCACCCTGCGTGGAGGGAACGACCCTGAATGATAGTAAGGTGGCTTGTAATGTTAACATGATTCTTAATCAGTACATGATCCCCAAGTTAAAAAATGATACCAACTACTAAAGCTCATGTACGGCTGTATCATTTCGTAGTTACATGGCATCGACGTATATATGTGTCATATGGCCATTACACACGAGACACAGCTGATTGTGCATCAGGCATCAGTTTTGCTGTCAATTAAGATAAATGGAGCAGTTATAATTGATTGTAACAGATTAGACGTCCACCTGTGGAACCTACAAAACATTCGCCGACCCTGCGCAACACAAGGACGTAGAGGTGGTGGAATAAACTATAATTTCCTCGTAGCGGGCTGATGCACTCACTAGTGGAAACAGGGGCTTCGGTTTGGCCCTTCCGTCCCGGTTCCCTTACGGACCGGTACCAATCGTGGCACTAGTCCCGGTCATTGGTCCCAGGGCGTCCGCCAGGACCAGTCCCGGTTCGTAGGGGACCTACCGTCCCGGTTCGTGTTACGAACCGGTGACAAAGGGATGCGGGAGGAGGCGACAGAGGTGGGACCAGCCCGGACAATGCACTGTCCCGGTTCTATTTACAGACCGGGACTAATGGAGGGACTTTAGTACCGGTCCTTGTTACGGACCGGGACTAAATATATTCTATATCATCTTCCACCCCCCGACCCGGCCGTGGCCAGGCCGTGGCCATTTTTTAGCTCCGGGTTCATCTCCATTTTCTTAACCCTTGCTCCTCCCAACCACGAGTTCGGCCCCTATTTTCTCCACCATTTGTCAAGTTTGGCGGCACCTCATCTACCCGACGGTTAGCACTCCGGTGTTCCTTTTTTAGCTCATTTTGGTGCTACTTAGCAAATTTTATTTTTCTAGTGCTAGCAAGGTGTTTGATGAAATGCCTAAGTAAGAGATTTCATTTTTTTTACATGCAATTTTAGCTCAAATTAAAGTATAATGTATTGGGTTTACAGTTGTCCGGTGACCATCTTTACCATCGTCGATCGCCCGCGCCATCCCGTCGCCGGCACCTCCTCGGTGAGTCTTGTTTTTATCCCTTTTTAACTTATTGATATACTTTAGATGCATGTATATTATCTTGTTTGATGCTTTAGATGCTTGTTTGATGTCATGAAAGAGTAATTTAAATTCTTATCACATTACTATACCGACCTCTCTTTCATTCATTTCGTGATATCAAGTAATTAATTAATAACAGATGTTTTGTTCTTTCTTTGTCGAGTAGAGCATGGCAGATATTCGTCAAGGAAGTACCCGGTAAATGGCACGAGAAGCTGGTATGGACTCTGAATCAAGTAAGTAGTACTATACCTATATCCATGAATTAATGTAGTTTGCAATACCATTACCAAACTTAATGTGTTGAATTCTATTCTCGAACAGTGGTGTCTGGAACAGCCAAAAGGGACCCTCTTATGTGGGTACTACGTTTGCGAGTACATTCATAGGATGACTTATGAAAAATTCGAAAATCGAAGAAACGCAGAGGTACGTAATTATACATTGTTCACAAGTTTTTTTTGACAAAATAATATGCATATCAATTGTGTGGAGTTTCATTCATAATTGTTTAATTTTCTTCTTCTTTTAAAGATTGTAAGGAAGCGGGCCGGCCTCCTACCAGATGACCGTATAAGAGCAATTGGGGAGGAGCTGGCGGGATTTCTTCTTGATGATGTCATACCTGAAAATTCAGAGCACTATTATCTACATATATAAATGTACTATGATTTCATGCATGTATAATTAATGCATTTGAGTACTTTGTGTACGGAAACGTGACGACAAATTCATGTGTTACAATTAATTTGTAAGTGTGTTATATATATGCATCAACGTGTGATCATAGTACAATATAATTTATATCGACGTATCGACGTGTTTCCGAAACTATCCAAAACCCCGGCACTAAACACAGTACACGACACCCGGTCCGTGCAATTCTAAAAAAAATTATAAAAGAAAAAAAAAAAGGCCTAAGGGTAGTCCCGGTCCGTAACACGGACCGGGACTAAAGACATCCAGCCCGCGGGCTCGCCCGTGGCCACGTGGGAGGCACTCTAATCCCGGTTCGTAGCCAACCGGGACTATAGGGGGGGGGGGGGGGGGGGGGGGGCTCTAGTCCCGATTTGGTAGTCCGGGTTGCCCAGCCGGGACTAGAGGCCGTCTGGAACCGGGACTACTGCCCCGTTTTCCACTAGTGTCTTGTGCACAACATTCCTTGGGTCACGCCCGGCGTGCATCCTACAATCATGCTGTGGACGACGTACGTGGCCACACATACCAAACGGGCTACCCCCCTTTCCATTACTTTTCATAACGGAAATAACAAGGTCTTGTTTTGATACAGAAAGTACAGAGGATACGGGGAAAGAGAGAGCCCTCGCACCGGTAGGAAACCCGCTGCTAGATGCTCGACATCGAAACATCTAGCTACGGGGCGAAAACCTACCGGCACTAAGACCTAGCTACACACATAAACGAACAGCAGTTCACCATAATCATCAAGCGATACACAACCACGAAGAAACAAACCCAAAATCTATCCCAAAACACAGACAGAAACCGCTTTTCCACAACCTGTTATCTCTTGCCTTCCAACACAGATCATCCAATATCATCAGGACTCAGCGCCCACGAGTAGCAGGTCACCCTGCCCATGCCCTCCGTCTTGCATCCCACGTACGACCTCGGCTACCTTCTCCATCAGCTTCTTGGCACCACCTTTAATCTTCGCAGCATCGTTCTCGTCGTAAAGACCTGCCCAATAACCCATGAATGATGCCACAGTATAGACAATAACTTCAGGAGATCTCATCTTATAGTTCTCAAACGTTATCTTGTTACGTGTCGTCCAAATCGACCACGTAAATGCAGCTAACATCAAAGTATAAAACTTTTTATCATTTGGCATGTATTTATGGAACCACACAAAAGTCTGCCAAATATTTCATGAATCTATCGGCCAATTAATTTATGACTTTGATCACGATTATTATATTGCAAATTGAGCTCTAATATATGGCTAGTAACAAGTTACAACACTCTGTACTTGAGAAACCTACAAAAGCACACGTCATGCCAAGGGGATCGTAAGAAAAAAGGATAAAAACTAATTCATGGTTGCTATCACTCGTCGTAAGTACGTGTTATACACCTCCTCTCCAACTAACTGCTCCATATTCTTGTCACGCTTTCGTGACGGTTCCAGCTCGCACTTCATGTTACGTTGGCCTGCCAAGATTCTAGGCCATCTTCGTGGAACCCTGAAGACCAGACCTCGGGCAGTCAAGAATGGTTGTGCAGGGATAAGAGACTGTTGGCCCTACAAGAGTCAGATTGGAGTCACTTACTGTCGGGGCTTGACATCTTTATCTTAGGTTAACTTTTTGGCTTATTGGCATTATAAGAGTCAATTAAAATAGTAAAAGGGAAAATGAGCTAGCTTACTTTTCACTGATGACGTGTCTCTCGGATTCCTGTTGCCTTCTAATCCTGGCATGGCCAAGCACGCGAGTCTGTCTAGAGTTTGAGATGTCCACATCCCTTATGAATGAACCTACGATGCACTGACCGACTAGGCATGAATCATCCGTCTATATTACCTCAGCAGAAATTCTAATATGTCCTATATGACCTCGAGAAGATACTGCATCTGATTATGACTGTGAATATGTAGTATCTGAATTCATGAACCCTTCCCGCTGCGTTTAATGTTTTTGCACCTACTGCTGCAAGTGGAGCCCTGAAAGATATTGATCACCTCCGTGACATCTAAGGCAACGCAAACTTAATTTACACCATACAAGTCATAGCTAAATTAATTTCCCACAACGAAATGTCATATGTTGTTTACCTTCGGCTGTGCATACATATTTCCCTTCTTATATTACATGGTGGTTTGGGCAGATCATAGTGTTCAAAGATATCCAGTGAAGGCACATACGGATTATTACATAACTCTCGAAATGATAGCTAATTAGATAAATTTGGTGACCTGATGGCCTGATGATGATGCAGATACGTATCTACATCAGTGTTCTCTATCATTGTTACAGTATATCGGTCTGCATTTAAAAACACCTTAGAAGAAGCTTAGGTAGCTGCAAATTAAGGGAAGCATTTCCTAGTGTGGCGAGGTTGTCCAAATTCTTACTTCGTTTTCACGTTTTTAACCTGCCTCCGAATGCGAGGTGTGCCACGCCTCCTTCAACTTCACCGTGGCCGCATGAGACATACGGCAATGCCTCGCCCGCTTCTCCGATGGTCACTCTCCCCACATGGCATTGGCGGAGTCACGACTCGTGACACTCGTGACTACAAGGCAGGGAGCTCTCTCACCGCCCCTCCCGTTCCTGCCTCTGCTGTGGTCCGAACTAATCGCGTATCTCGCGCGCCATCGCGTGAAATGACACACAATGACACCCAAGTCGCAGGACTCCGGTGCCTCCTCCGCATAGCGTTGCCAGCTCCTCCTCCAGTATTCCTCTAGCTGCGACTGCCCTAGCAGCGACAAAGTAAAAGATTGGATTTTATTAATACAGATTAGGGTACACTTTCTCTTTGTGGTATTCCACCTCTTGCTTGCTTTTGGTCCAAAGATGAGATTCTTAGTAATAGTTGGTTGTATTCGCCCTTTTTTGGAATAATAGCCTCCTTTACTGCAGGATTAACTGCCTTTTATATGTTTCGGATATATTTACTTACATTTGATGGACATTTGCGCGTTCATTTTCAAAATTACAGTACCACTAAAGAGGGTTCCTTGTATTCAATATCCTTATGGGGAAAAAAGATACCCAAAGGAATTAATAGGGATTTCGTTTTATCAACAACAAAGAGTGGATTTGGTATTAGCACTAATAGAAGGTGCCACACACTAGCCTCAAATTTCATTGTGAGCTGCACATCTTGTTAATGGGTGATGGTTTGATGATACAAGAGGACAGTTTGTAAAAGTAATATAAATAATTTATCAGATACCCGTGAGTGAGGCTTACTTGGGTTGTGTTGTAAATGCTTTGGCTAAACCTATTGATGGGAAAGGAAAAATTATAGCTTCGGAAAGCTGGCTCTAGATAAAGCATTGGGTGAGATAGTGAGATGGGAGTGAACCTTTGGAAACAACTTTTTTCTCGACTCGGCGAAATAACCTAGGTCTAACTCTACTGACTACTCCACTTTACCTACTTGATGTCTCCAGCAATCTGATCGAGCATGAGTTCTCATGCTTCATACAACATGCACTCATCATGTCTTGTCATTTTCAGAACTTCTATGTGGAATTTTGGATGTCATATATATCGATCCTCACAACTATATGTGGTTTGCGCTCTCATAGAATCAATCATTGATTACCTGCAACCTGGTCGATCCCATGTGTTCATCTGCTAGTATACAACTTGGTGGGTGTGTGAGTAGAGAAGTCACCTTTGCAAGTATAAAAATTGGTGTAGAGAAGTCATCTAGGGGCTTACTGGCTAGTAGCACGGATGGTGAGCTTATCAGTCTGGGTTCGTTTCTCAACTCTATCTTCATAAAAATGAACTTTTTTTTTCCTCCTGGACATCAGTTAGTTAGTTTATAATATTCATGCAGGGGTTAGTCCGTCCCATTCGAAGATAGGTAGCATATTGTTTCATTGTCTTAAACGAGAAAGTACATTAAATACATTCAAGGGACGGAAATATACCCTCTTAGGGTGCACACGTCTAGACGTCTACTCCACTATAGGTGGTTTACATTTTTTTAGGTAAGGGGGTTTACTACAATACTCCAAGGTCTCACGCGCATACGGCATTTAGAGCTTCATTATTTCGTTCCTAAGGACTGGTTCTGATAGAAGTATCCTTACTTCACGACAACTTTGCAGCAACATTAGATCCATCGAGTTTACTTTAGAGAGTCAATATGACTTCCATTTCAGAAGGTACCTGATATTATAATTCAACCTTGTATCCTATATACATGACAGTTCGAGATTAATTAATTCATCCTTAATTCAACATAAATAACACTTGGAGATTAAAAACACAGATCCATTCGTTTATGAGTGGCGAAATAGAAAAATTACAACATGTGTGAAACTGCCAGATGAATCTAAACATGAAAGGAGATTTTCGGTCGACCGTGTATGCTCAATTTGACGAATACATTTAAGAAATATCCAACAAAAAATTGAAGATTTACAGATAGCGAATCTGGAAACCAATTGTCAGAATTGCATCCCATTATCGACGCGAATCTTCTTCATGTAGAGATTATTTTGGATCAAAACACGGTTGTATTAATTAGAAGGGAGTAAATGAAAGAGATTAAGTAAGGTTAGGAGAACAAATCTCGTGCATCGTCACCTACATCAGTGCATCCCTAGAGCAACTTGTTGCACTCTTCAGGACCTGGGTCCATGATAACGGTCAATTCGGTCGTTCCCAACGGTTATAGTTAAAGACTGATTTAATAATACAGGCATTCTATAAGGACGATTTTGGCCCCACGGAGCATTGTCTAATTTCATGCAACCTACCAATAACACCCTTGAGATTTATCATGGCAGGCACGATGAGTTTGTTGTGCAGCATGAAGAGCTCCACTATTACACAACGTGCAATTTAAGCCCAACCGCAACGTAGCGACCTGTGTGCGCTTTGACAAATCGCTTAACAAATTTTAAGCCGTGCGGGTGTTCGCGGGGGGGGGGGGGGGGGGGGGGGTTAGCAGGGAGGAAAGCATGCTCGTGAGATAGAACATTATTGTTATCCTATATTTCAAATAATTCAGACAATAATGTGGGATGTAAAAATGGATTTAGAAGATGCTTCTATGACCAAACGGAAGTACCGGATATTTCAAGACTATGCCGAAAGAATGTTTGATACTAATATTAATCTTTATGTCTTTCAAGTTTTTATTTCTTTCAAACCACTCGAAACACCTTATCCAAAAGTTATCCGATCGAAGTGTAGAGACTATTGTGATCCCTAGACATAATGGTGTGTGACTCGGTTCCAATGGACCAAACAATTACTCGTGTGGTTCTTTTTCAATTGTATACACACGTTTGAGTACACTTTTTCATTTATGCTTGTTTGGCCAGTGACTTATATTTTCTCTCCGCAAGATGCGTAGGGGATCCCAAGAGATACATGTGCTAAAATTGTTTGAAACTGCGCAGGAAAGTTGTGTAATTCATTAACATGAAGAGAAAGATAAGCACAAGATACACCGGAAGATGTGAGCACCAAGAGAACTACATATTTTGCTTGTTTCAGATCTCATAGGTGTACATCACTGACAACTAGTGAAATCCAATTCAGAGTGAAAGGTTTTGCTTGATTCAGATCTCACAAAAGAGCGAGAACCAGTACCTAGAGAAATGCAAAGCAAGCAAACAGAACCTGCCAAGATAAGGGCAGTACATCAACAAATGGAGGCAGAAGTTGAAATTCGGCTACTAATGCGCCAACATCTCTGTGGCCTCCCATGTATATTTTGTGACGCTTGAATGTAGCAAAAGCGTATTGTATGGATTCCTGATGTCTTCCATGCCTACCTCACAAAGTGGCCGAATCAGTGGAGGTATGGTATCGGTCGTTTCATGCATCTAGATGAAGCTACAACATTGGAGAAATCCCTTCATGTCTATCCCATCTAGCAGCCCACATCTCTCTTTTATGGCTCAAAAAATAACCTGCTGGTTTAATGTATTGTACATTTGTACAATAGGGCTTCACACATATATTGAATATCTCTCGGCATGTTAAATGTACATCCACCAGTAGCAACAATTTTCGTTTCTAATTCCCTTGAAAAGGCCAATATCCAAATCACTCTGTCCAATAAAGCCACGAAAATGCAAGTAAAATCTAGTAGGACAGTGATAAAGAATTATTGAGATATTTAAACAATGTGGTTTAATAGTTACAAAAATGTGCAGTTCCATGTTTCAGAGGTTAGGGCACATATACAGAATGAATATGTAAGACAGATAAGTAGCTCACCTTGCTCCAAGAGCTAATACAACGTCTTTGCAAATCCCTCAGGAAGCACCTAAAAACCGGAGCTTCAATGTTTGTTGCATCTTGCACAACTGCTTGTTCAACAGCAGCAACATGGGTGCGCACATCTGCAGAAAGCAGCATTGCTTAGAACTGCAAAAACCCAACACTGAATTTAGCCCTGAATTTCCAATCAGCAGCATCCACAATGCAAGGTGCTCTACATGATCCACAATGTATCGAAGTTTTCACCTCCAATGCTAACAGAAGCAAACTGGACCACTCTTCCTAGACGTTGCATTCATTTATTGCATTTGACGTAATTGTTGGTGAACCTAGGAAAGGAGCCAGCAACAAGGCAACGGGGAGTTAAGTCACGGTAAGCCGGCAACCCGACGGACAAAAGGTTATCAAGATTACCATCAAGAATCCTGTACTCGGGGGCAATGGCTGCGTTCAGAAGAATCGCCACCTAAATTTATGAAGCCCAATAACCCGGAAGTCTGTAGATGGAAGACGAACCAAGTTTAATACAACCAACTAAGATAAAGCCGACTTTCAACATGCCGCCAAGGTTTTGGATACCGGATTGAAAAAAAATCCCGAGGGTTACCGGAAATTACCGGACGAAATATTCAAACAAATTTTGAATCCAAATTTTGACAGAACATGTTAATTAGGATATAGGCTCCATTTCATCACTGAAATCATGGTAACGCAGTGGTATGCATGGGGTTTGTGAGTCTTGAGGTCCGCGGTTCCAGAAAAAGTTTTGGCACTAATTTTGCATTATAATGTCGTTTTTTAACGATTAGATATCGAACTGTGTTAATCCAGAAAAAATAAATAAATGGCCTCGGGTGGGACTCAAAATGGGGAGCCTCGCGAGACATCAGCCCAGCCGAACCAAACCATTCATGTCAGCAATAAATACGGGATATTTATCTATTTACTGGTATTCAAATTCAAAAATTTCAAATAAAATCGGGATTTTTTGCTCGAAAAGTACATTTACCGAGGGGGCTCGGGAAATGCGGTTACCGGGCCGTAAGGGCCGTAACCAGATTTACCGCCCGGTTACCCAAACCTTGCATGCCGCTGAACAAGTACGTGCGCAAGGCCGATAAGCGAGGTCATGCTTCAGGAATCTCATCCAGGGAACTCCAGTGAGAGCACGCTTGGTGCAACAAGGTTTGGAGCCGCGCAGTAGCAAGAGGCATGTCCAGGAGCCATCGGTAAGGCCAGAGTATAGTGAGCTTGCCATCGCCAATATGAATGAATGATCGCAGAGGCGTTGAAATTGCTTTCAGATGCATGAAGGCCGTGCCATGGCTTTTCCAGCTCCATCCAGCACTGCCACACCGCCACCGACATATGTTAGGAACCGCCTCTGCACCCATCCAACTCTTTTGGGATTTGGCCGCCATGCACTGACCACATCTAAACCGCCTCAAATTAATGAAGGTGCGCTCTACCTTCTTACTGGATGGAAAATTTTAAGGTTCTATTCATGTCGTGTTCCGTGTGAAGGTAGTTGGAATAGGAATTTTGAGTCTCGCGTGCCGTGTAGCACACTTCCTTTAACAAACGATTTTACTAAGTCTCGGTTTACTTATGCTTCTTCATGTCTCGACCGATTCAGAGAAGTAGAATTTCAGTTTACTGACATATGCAACTGGGTGAAAAGTGCAAGTTATATTTTCGCTAAACTTATGTTACACTTTTCCGAATGGACCGATACTTTTGGAAGCCACAGTGGACTAGACAGAGACGGACCCTTTTACAAAGGAAAGCTAATCTACCATGTCAGTCATAAGTGAAATATAAGAGAATAGATATAATAAAATACTATATAATGTATTTTGAGGAATTCATAAACTTTTCTTTGTGCTCGTTAGCACGATGGATGAAAATGTTGACATACATTCATGCCAGAGTATATGTTGGCTAAAAGTTTGAAGGGTAAAGCAATATAATAGATTTACAACGCTCCCTCCACATGGGAGAATTGCTGAAACGCATTTAGTAGTATAGTGTCCTTCGTACACCATTGCGAATACTTTGGTCTTTCCCTGCAATACACTTGGTCACCATCACCTGACATAACCGAGTACATCTTTATCATGAGACAACTCATCTTCTCTGGTAGGGCTGCAATAATAGATGTGGTTTTTGTTTATACGATGACGCCCACCAACGGCCACGTACTCCGTCTTAGACTATCCCAAAAACAAGGTGTAGTCTTAGAATATTCTGTTTTATACCGCTTGGCTTTCGGTTTCTGCTCTACGCACAGCCGTTTTCGGCCCGTAAAACACAGCATATTCCTCCACATTTCAACAGATATGTATCATTCGACTTTAAAAATATTAAAGCAATATAAAATCAATATGAAGTAAGAATATTATTTATTGTACAATGCAAACTTAATCCAAATTACAATAATGGTTTAAATTACAACCCAAATAAATAAATAATAATCCAATACAAATACTACAAGAAATATGTCAACTAGTGACCCTCCATATTGGTCACTGAAAGGTCACGTTTTTTCATTTGTGACCTTTTTGTGATAAAAAACAGTTGGTCAAAAGATGAGCGTCACTAATGAAACTACGTGACCTTTTTGGGGAATTGGTCATAGACGTCTGTGACCAAAAAAAAGGTCATAGATTTTATGACCAATTTATTTTGTCACTGGCAATCCGGACATACCACGACAGATCCAACGTGGCAGAACTTACGTGGCAAAATAGTGACCAAACGAAATGGTCACATATCAGAATCATCCCGGTCTAGTTTGGTGATTTACATGGGCCAATCCCAACAATTCAACATATTTCCATATTTTTTCCTATTAATTTCGACCAGCTATTTGGGCCAGGCCCAACATTTCAGCCTTTCTATTTTTGGACCGTGGCCTTTTTGGCCCAAGAGATTCAGTTTTCTTTTCTTTTTCAAAAAAGGGTATGGGTCTCACTTGTCAGGTTTTATAAATTGGGTCCCAGTTGTCAGGGCAGGTTCTAGTTAGAGGGTCCCACTCATCAAGGTCATATTATTCAGATTTCAATTTTCCAATAAATAAATAACCAATATTTAAATCGGAATAGACACAAAACAAAATTAATACTTCAAACTGAGCAAGCCGCCAAACTAGGTACATTACATTCAAACATGATTCACATCAGGTTTACAATGAAATATATTGTAGTTCACATCAGGTATCTAGCTACCATAAACAGAACTAAATAAATATAACTAGCTATCGAACTATAACCAGCTCCAGTGAGCTAGAACTCTATGCTTCTTCACTTCTTCGTCCGGGAGCTCATGACTGAAGGATGAACGATGGCCAAGCATCTGCATCTGCATGTTATAGAACAAAATGGTTAGGAATTAAATAAAAGCAAAAGATGAAACGAAACAGGAATGCACCAATAATATCACAGGAAACTCTGCCAACTGCACTATGCACTGCTCATACATGGATATATGCCTACTACTATCAACACAATGATCTTATAAAGAGCAGAGGAATCATGCATACCCTAAGCATAAAAATACAGATGATGGATTGAACAAATACACAAAAATACCAAATTAAGCAAAGACAACATTGGCACATGTCGTTATTCAAGATGAAAATAGACTACATCTTTTAGCACCACTAACACATGAGCATATACTTAGGCTTTTATTGTAGATGATTTCATCATTATACACAGTATATATGACAAGGTTATAAATAGTGTAACTAATCTATTCTTATGTAATACAATAAAAATGATCATAGCAGAGCACATCAGTATTTTGTTTACCCTATTTCAGCAGCCATTAACAAGTAAAAACACAGACACGACGATCCTCTCAAATAAGAAATAAACCATTACCCCTAGAGCCAGTGCAGTAAAAAGGTATGTTTATACAAGCAAAAGAGATCATATCTTCCATCTTAAGCTGCAATGAACTTCTGTTCGACTTATCTGAATGATGGCTTCCATATCAGCCTAGGAAATGACATAAGAAAATCAGTCAAATATAGAAAAGAAAAGTATTAACTCACAGTACAGTATAAGATGATCCAATGATACTCAGAAAAGTCGCAATTAGTGCCACAAATTTGCATGACAAGGTACACCAATCTCCAAACCAGATAGATATAGAAAGGATTCCATGAACATCAACAAGGCACTACTTCACCATATCATCAAAAGAACATGGATTTTATTAAACAAAATTACAGGTCAAAGAACAAAACTGCTAGTCAGTTTATAAATAGCACCAACAGCCAACAGAAACACCTCAGATGCAGAGGGTAATGAACTCAATAATATGTTATTCGGATAAAAAGCAAATAATTAAGAATAGAAACATATTGATCTTCCTGTACAAAAAATTGCCATTGACTGTACACTTTGTACTCCAGCCACACATAGTTAATGGACGCTCGCATCATTCCAAATTTATAAGTCATAAACATGTCTTTGTTCCCATAGTGTGATATGTAAATCAAGTTGATCTTTAGCACAAATTATTTCAAGTGAGAGAGTAATTATTTCATGTAATTCTCCAATCTGTACTCATAGCAAACAACAATCCAACGAATAATATTTTGTTAGAAATACTGCAATTGCCTAATGATGCTCTCATGTATGTGAAACTTAACAAAGCTCAGTCCAAATTTTCAGTAACCACATTGCTACAAATTAACCTGATGATGTTTTACTACTACAACATTCAAGCTTGTGGACGGTGTCAAAAATACTAATAAGTGCAATAATCTCGCCACAGCAACTCAAAAAAATACTATCCTACTGCTAATCTCATCCATTCAACTGACAGCATCTAATACTAGCTATCTCAAGGAGGGGGAGAAGAGAATCGATAGGCTAGTACCAGATGATGGCGACGGTGATCTAGATGACATTGGCGTCGGGGAGCAGGGCTCCACCTCCCGTCAGCTACATCCATGCTCCGGTGAGCCTCCAACCTTGCGTCCAGGAATGCCTACACAGAGAGAGAGAGAGAGAGAGAGAGATTGAGAAACCGAGAGAGAGAGAGAGAGAGAGAGAGAGAGGCATCATCCGTCGTCCTCCATGAAGCGATTCGGGGACCATGATACCAGATCGGGCGGCCCGTGAATTGGTCCACCCCAGGATCTCACGCGCGCCGCCACTAGGTGCGGAAGAGGCCGGGGCAAGATCTAGTCCGAGCTATGCAAGGAGGAGCCTGGGTGTAGATCTCGAAATGGAGGGAGACGCCAGGGCAAGATCTAGTACGAGCTATGCAAGGAAGGAACCTGGGTGTAGAGGTTGAAATCGTCGTCGACCCAAGGCCTTAAAGATAGATAAAAGTATCCACGGTGATAGGCCGTCATTGGAGATGGTGGTGCCCTTGCAATACAAACTTAATCCAAATTACAATAATGGTTTAAATTACAACCCAAATAAATAAATAATAATCCAATACAAAAACCAAATTCAAATAAATAATGGTCAAAAAAAATAATGGTTCAAATTGCACATGAATAAAATGAATGAAAATGGCAGATTATTGCCCATGCCTGTGCCAGTGGTGCGCAATGAAATCTTTTTGAAGCTGGCAGTGACTTTCCTTGTCCTCAATCTTCTGGTAAGTCTGAAGAAATGCTCTAATTGCATCTGGGTTTCTTGCCGGTTTCACAAGTTTGCCTACATTTTCATAGACTAAATCCAAGTTCAAGTCCCTCTCATCCTCGACGATCATGTTGTGAAGAATCACACAACATGTCATTATGTTTTGGAGAGTTTTTTTATCCCAAAAACGAGCTGGACCTCGAACTATGGCAAACCTAGATTGCAAAACCCCAAATGCTCTCTCAATGTCCTTGACGGATTATCACTTTGGCGAAAATGCGCACTGACTCGATTGTAGTATCCTCCGGCGAGATACTCATCCGCGTAGTCCGCCGGAATGCCGTATGCAATCACCCTCATCGCTGCGGATATCTTCTGATACGCACTAAACCCAAAAATCCGGCCGCATTCCTTGCGAGTAAAATACCGACAATTGGCCTCGCAAGCTTGCACAATTTTGACGAACAGGGATCTACACATTCGGTACCTTCGACGGAAGATGTGAGCCGGGTAGGTTGGTCTGTCGGTGAAGTAGTCCCGCATGAGCAGCTCGTTGTCGTAGAAACGATTCCTGGGAATGCATAGGCGCCCGACTTTGGATCCCCGCCTCGTCTTCCTATGCATATCCTCGAACTCCTTCACGGCGAGGACCACCACCGCCATTTGCTGCCGATGGTTGGCGAGCAGCATCTCAATGTCCGAGTCATCGGACTTGGACGAGTCCTCGAAGAAAAATTGGTCGCACAGGCTTAACTCCATCTAAAACGAACACGAGAGGAGAAATCAACAACAAATCCACCGGAAAATCGACCGGGATCGAGCGGAAAGTAACTCACCGACGGATCCGGTGCGGCGGCGGAGAATGGGCGGGGAACAGCCGGAATCGGAGGCGGGCGAGTTTGATCCGGTGCGGCGGCGAGTCGGCGGGAGGAGATACGGTGGGAAATGGCCGGAATCGAGGATGGCGGGTGGTGGCGGCGGCGGCGGCGAATGGGGTGAAAAGAGGAGCAACCCGACATGGAGCTGAAATGTCCCTTCCGCCAATACCTCTCAGGTTTTGCAGGGCACCGTCGGTTCGGAGGGGAAAACCGCGTATACTCGGTTTCGGGCGGAAAGTTCTCGGGCGCCCAAATTTTTTTTACGGGTCGGGTAGTTTTTCGGTCGCTAGTCTGCCTCGTTTTTTCCTCACGCAGACCGTATCGAACGGTTGTTTTTTGAGTTCGAGGCGTTTTCGGTCACCGATAAAGATGCTCTTATGGAAACCAGTCTCGTAAGGTAGCAGGTTGTCGGTCCCTACATGCATGGTTTTGGACGCGGTGAGTCCTAGGAGTTCTCGATGTCCTACAAGAGTCTCTTGTTTCTATCGTCCCAACTATGCCAACGTACATGATCATGTAAGAAGCAAGACCCTGTACGTACCACGGTTTCAAGGCCCTATGCTTAATCTTTTTTTTCGAGGTAAATGGCAGTCGTTTGCCTTCCGATTAGTAAGAAGAGAACGTTTTTTACAGAATTTAGTGCTAGGGAAACATCCCTTTACAGGCAAAAACACAAAAACAAGTCTCCAGGATCCTGCGTGTGGGCGAAAGCCCGCAACGCCATCTCCTCCCGCACCAAAGCTGCCACCTCCGTAGGCGAGATCGCCACAGTGCAGCCGGTCCTCCGGTTCCTCTCCTTCCAAATCCCCCACATGGAGTGGATGGTGGCCCCGCTAGTCACTCTCATCTAGGCCATCTCCGGCGGCCACCCCGGTCCCATACTTCTTCTTCTTGGGCTTCTTCATGGAGAGGACAAGGTCATCGATGGCCGCCGCCGCCTGGTCCGAGAGGGGGCCATCCCACAGAGCCAAGTAGTCCTGCCGCAGACGCTCTAAGGGGTTGGCCTCCTCAGGCCGCGAGCCGAGACGTAGCGCCACGGCCTCCATGGCGAGCTGCTCCATATTGGCGCCTTCCGGGTGAAGCTTAGCGATCCTGCCGCTCCTCCGCACAGACGATGCCTCCACCTCCTTCTTGTGGACCAGCGCCGTGGCCGGCGTGCCCAAAACGGAGACCTCGATCGGCGCCGTTATGTGTTGCTTGACGCAATGCGACACTAATACCGCCAAGAACAATGCTACTGTGCTACTTACTCTCTTTTGGGACTGGCCATGTTATTAGGGAGGCATGACAATTCCCAAGGCCTCCTAAACCTACAAGAGCCAACCAGGCGATCAAGCCGGTTGCGTTTTGCCTCAATGTCAAATATTCAACCAACTTAAAATGAGGAGTAACTCCGTGAGGGCTCATTTCAGAGTAACTCCATGAGGTGCTTGTGCCTCATTTCAGAGTGATGGGCGCAGCTGTCTTATAAGCCGAAACAAAACAACTTATTCAGACTTGTTGGCCAGTGTAATTAATTATGTACGTTACCAATTATAACTCTACATTTAATGGCGGGAAGCGGCGTCCAAGTTTCAGAGGTTGTTCACTCTATTAAAATCAGGGAGAATATATTGACAAACAATATATGGAGCAAATAAGACTGATTTGGAGTCAGGTAAAAACTCTGAACAAATAAGTTTGTCTATGTGTGGCCAATCCTGAAATAAAATGAGAAATGCTCTGTTAAAAATGCCTTACATATATAGATGGTCAAAAAGAATATTTGTAGTGAATAACATCCCGTTAATATGTATCTTCACAAGATTCAAGGATGTGTCAATCTGTAATGACAAAATGCCCCAATGCCTCTCCCACGAGATGGCTCAAGGTGAAATCCTAGCCGTCGCCATTGCGAACCCTCCTCTCACCCGACCTCCTGCCACTGCCAGAGGATGCTGATGAGGAAAACCCCACGCGGAAGATGGCACTCGGCGTGCCTTCGTCCCCTCACCTCTTTTGTTGTGGTGGACCTCCGTGTGTCGCGGTTGTTGGCAGGATGGGACGTTCTCTTCTGTGACCTTGAAGTTTTGAGGCCGACGGCAGTATAATATTGGTAGGTGCTACGCATGACTTATCCCCCGTGTTGTCAAAAAAATTCCTATTGTTGCTCGATCGAAGGTGGTACGATAGTTGCTGGGGCCGTGGAGGTATAGGCCGGATGTCATCGACTTACAATCTCTTCTAGTGGCATCCAGTTAGCGGCGAGTTGTTGGCCATACAAGTGATGATGGTATAAGCGGTTTCAATAACGAGTTTACACACTTAAGAGAAAACACTTGATTATGATATGTCAATGTGCATATGCGTTTGTGTCGTGTCCTTGTTAAATCGGCATATGGTTGGACTCGCCATCATCTGCACACAAACGTGTTGTGATTATGAGTTGTGTAGTATCTCTTTGCTGATGACTTTACCATAGGGTTAGTGTTAGCCTAGTGAATATCCGCGTGGCATGAGGTCGCACCGTTGTTTTTGTTTTCCTTTATGATTGGTTATGCAGTTATTTTTTACTAAGAACAGAGGCGCGTTATCCTGCTTACGAAAATAATGAATTATTAGATTAGAACCTCAATGGTATTAATATGTACCGGACCTTCCAGGTTTGTAGCATCTTGCGCAACTGCTTGTTCAACAGCAGCAAGATGGGTGCGCACACCTACAGAAAGCGGCGCTGCCTAGTACTGCAAAAACCCAACACTGAATATAGCCCTGAATTTCCAATCAGCAGCATCCACAATGCAAGGTGATCTACACGCATGATCCACAATGTATCGTAGTATGCTAACAGAGCTATACAGGTTCTTCTAACGATTGACCGTCAACTTAACACTCAGTCAAGCAAGCAAGGATTGACGCAAAACTAGACCACTTCGTAGATGTTCCATTAATCTGGTGCATTTGAAGTGGCAAAAACCAGGGTTCTTTTATTTTTTTAAAGAACCCGTCTCCATTTTGCAGCGCCACCATGAGCAGGGAAGGCCGACAAGTGGCCAGGCCTTCTCTACTTCTTCACGGGCGTCCGCCGAGAGGCAGGTGGTGGAAGGAGGACCAATGCGGCGGCGGTGGGGCTCTTCTCGGCCTAGGACGTGCGCAGCCTCCACAGCGGCTGGTCGTCGTCCGATGGCGCGGGTCTTCTCCAGGAGTGGCGGTGGCCAGTGGAGATCGGGGTACGGCGACGGCGTGGACATGGAGGCGCTAGATGGAAGTGTCCGGTGGTAGCTATCTAGAGAAGAGAGAAAACGTGCCGATGGGATTTGAGAGGAAATAGAATCCGACGCTAATGCGTTGACGAACAGAGCAACTGTGCTGCCTACCCTCTTTTGGGACTTGCCATGTTATTGTGGAGGCATGACAATTCCCAAGGCCTCCTAGAGTTTGTGTTTATTTGCCTCAATGTCAAATATTCTACCAGCATGAAGACCCCATTCGGAAACGAAACCTTCCGCAACATGAGCAGTAACTCCGTGAGGTGCTTGTGCCTCATTTCAGAGTGTGCGCAGCTGTCTTATAAGCCCAAACAAAACAACTTATTCACACTTGTTGGCCAGTGTACTTAATTATGTACGTACTATACCAGTAACTCTACATTTAATTGCGGGGAGCGCTGGTGCAGCGTCCATGTTTCAGCGGTTGTTCATTCTATTAAAATCAGATATTCTAGTCTTGACAACACCGAGCACAAATGAACGTCTAAACGCTTGCTTTTTCGATAAAGGACGTTTTATTAGACTCTAACCACTTTACATCAAGCTGATACAACCAGAAACGTTCACACCGGTCTCTGCATAAATAGGATGCACACAGCCACAAAGAGGTCGAGAAGTAGACAATGGAGGATAGAGAAGAAAGGCACATAGGAAAAAACACGTCATGTGTGACAGAGGGTACTCCTTTGGTGAAGGTGGCCCAATACGCAAATTATACTGCCACACATGTCGGATAAAAATATATGTCGCTACTTGCTGCAACCACAAGCAAACCTCCATAAACAGGTCTCGGTGGACCGGACTCTGATGAATAGACCACTCATAGAGATAATGAGCACAACTGAAGATCACCTACATAGGAGTAGAAAATTTAGCGTTAAAAACTCTATCATTTCTACATAGCCACAATGACCATAGTAAAACGATTGCTCCCACCCGGATATGTTCTCTAAACTTGTGATCTATACCATGCAACTAATTGCCAAAAATATTAGAAACCGATCTAGGTGGATACAAATTCGAAGCCACTTGAATGGCAGACCATATAGAGCGCGCAAACTGACATTCGAAGAACAAATGCTTTATACTCTCATCGTGTAAAACATATTTTATATATACTTCCTTGCCAGTTACGCTTTGTCATGTTGTTCTTAGTAAGGATTACTCCTCTACGGAGGTAGTCCAATCGTTTGAGTACTCCTTTCAGTGCTTGGAAAAAGGATAACATATATAAAAACATATTGCTGAGGACTGAGTTAATTAGAACTAACCGACCATCAACTGGAAGTAGTTTTTTTACAGCTGCTAAGTCGTTTTTCTAATCTTTCCTCGACCAATTTTCATTCAGCATTTGGGAGTCTACGATAATGTATCGGTATCCCCAAACGGCTGCTTATGTTTCATTAGGAGTTTAGGACAGATCGCAATGTGTACATGGATCGACGAAATTCGGCAGCACATCCTTCAATACCAGGGCTCAAGGATGATGTGGTCATGCTAGCGCCAATTGGTGTCGCAATATATAGAGCGCCCAAACGAACACGCATACGCCTTGGACAAAGGACATGGTGCATGCATGTACCAGAAAACAACCGCTCATGACCACAGTCGTAGTTCTTCACCACGCGAGCGAAAACCATGCACAAGAAAAATGTTGTAGATCAACGGCTAGAGAGCCGATTTGGTTGTTTGGCCGTGAACTGACAATTCTCCTTGACCGTGTATGGAGGAGTCGGGAATCGGGATCATGTCGCTAAGACAACAGTATGTCCCTAGTCGTAGGCAGCAACACCAGGAGACACACTCCCTGGTGTGCATCGTCGAAATGACGCGTCCACCGTGCCGGTCTGGTGCGACCAACTTCGGGTGACATGTCCAATGCGGCAGGGCACCACGCTGCGGCTAAAACATGTACTACCTCCGATCCGATTTAATGGGCGTGAAGAATGAACTACACTAGTACAAAGCTTGTACACGCCTGCGACCATTAAAACGGGTCGGAGGGAGTACATAAGTTGTGTCGATGATCTGCATGCCATCTCAGGTTGGGGCTGGCTGCACGATCTGATTGTTTTGTGCCCTGTCTGCTTGATCTGATCATAAGTTCATAACTAACTAATGGATCCGATTGATCCGTGCAGCGGCCGCTCGATCTAACTGATACTGGACAAGAAATTATAGAACCCCGCCTAATATATCGTGTTGTATATCACAGGTTCTCCTGTGCGGGAACACCACACAAATTGACCTTGTGGGACAACACACAGAGGCATGCATTGTTTCGTCGCCCGAGCACTTCACCATCTGCACGATGACTTTTCATCAAGTCAAACTACCACATGCTGAATCGTGACATCAAGTTGTAAGACTACGCTAGGCTACGAGTCAAGTTCATCTACGAGAAGCAAGAGGAATCAACACCCAGTCGCATTGTGGAATGAGATGAAATTCCTCATCAACTTCTCCAACAGCAAGAGGAATCAACGCCCAGTCGCATTAAGGGACGCTTTCAAGCCACGTGCGACACCTCATCGCCAAGGTCTACATCACTGTGGTCTTCAACTCTTGATCAACATCTACGTCAACATACTGCTGCTCCGTTATTTTGTCCACAACATGGACACCTCTAGCATCCTCTGATAGATTTTTCTTTAAGATGTGACATCAACAAAGTAAAGGACCGCGTCACGATAACAACATGGCACACATAGTCACGGAAAAACCATTGTATGCGGTCGGCTTCCTACAGTCTTGGAAAATCTGGTTGATTCATCTACAACCGCGCCCGTCCTCTGACATATGCATGATGCCGCTAATGGTAACCCTCAAGGTGCGAACACATCCGCCCCTGACGGTACCTCGTGACCTTCATCGATTGCAGATCCATGTCATACACGTCAACTGTAGATCTGTCATACACATCTCCCATATTTTTTGAGTCAAGCGATTGCAGCTACACCGACTGCAGAGAATACTGCATCGACTAAGACTACTACACGATCAGCTAATTCATCGTCGACATCAAGAGTAAAGTCATAAGCAACCCTAGTCAAGGTGTTCGCGTTGTCACCTGCGTCCATGACAATGCCACCATGATTGTTTGTGGCAAGAGAGGAGAAACAATGAAGGCACCGAAATGGACGCCATGGCCGTCATAGATGTCTGATAATTTAATCAAGACATGGTAGATGATGACGAAGCAGAGAAGATGACGGAAGCTCGAGAGTTTAAATCTGGACACACTCATACTACTATTGAGAGGGGAACGTTAAATGCATATATACGTGTATGATCTAGAAATATATTAGGCCTTCAGAGTCTATCTGATATTTGAAGTCATAGACTTCTGACAAGCCAAACCCTGCTTGTTTGGCTAAGTCACTCACCACACATATATTCCGCAATTGCCAAGCCAAACGTTTTTAGTGCAGCGCGTTTTTTATTGCGCTACCATTCCACAGTTTAAAGAGTACTAAAGGAGCATGTTTAGGAACCTAAGCTATGTGCAAGTAGCTGACCAGCCTGATGGTGTATTTGGCAATACTTTGAAATGCTCGGATACCAGTATCCTCGAGAACTGCTCCAATGTTGTAGGTTTTGGGTTTCTTGAGTACTCCAACTTCTTGTGGCAGTGGTCCATGACTGCAGGGCGGCCTCGACTAGACCAACAAAGGTCTTGTTGTTGTTCTCCGCAAGCCTGACAGGACGACTACGAGCCGCCAATGAAACAACGACAACACTCTCAATTCCCAATGCATCCCATGCCAATAATGGGAAGATCCAAGTCTATAGAAATGTCCATCTCTCTGGTCACAGCACATCCCCATTTCTTCCTCTCTTTTATAGACCAAAATAGTACTATGAGATATTGCGCAACAAAATCCAAATTTCACTTCGAGTCAATATGCACACCTACCTCACGTGGTTAATGTGATCAATGGCTGGAAATGAAGAAAATGTTATGTAACATCTAAAGAAACTTTCTTGGCAGCCGTTACCCTTGGCTTGATTTTGGGTCATCTTGTAACATAATGTGGTAAAAAAACTATCCTTTGGGTTTAAAGATTTCTCATAAGCCGTGGCATGTGTTTTAAAACCCATCGACAAATCATGCTAGTTAAGAAATGTGGTGCCATCATTGATTAAGCATTTATTTCCTTAAATCAAAATTCTCCTTAATGTATCTCGAAATAAATATTGATGGTTTAGGAAGTATTTGAGTGCTTGGGTCAATTTTCCTAATTATAATACAAATAATTGTGTTTTCCTGTCTGAATTGGTACAAAAATCCATCATCATTGTCATAACCTGGTATAAATGAAGTATGTACCAAATTCAGTTATAAGAGCAAGAAGTGTTGCCAGTTTTTGTGCTAATTTCGGCCGAGCTAAAATGGTCATTGTTGTACTATTTTGAGCCTGCTGCGGTACTGTAATGAATTGTCTTTTGCCTGTTTCTCATGTGTAATGAATATGTCACGGTGTAGTTTTATATACAATTAGTGCTCTGTTCTATTATGTTTTCAGTCATATCGGTTAAAATGAACGAAAGCATGCGTTGTATGTATTTATCTGCAGCTCTGTTTGTGGTAAACTGGTTACAAGACCATCTGAATGTCACTGAGGTGAGTATGGATGGTCCAATATTATCACACCACAAAATTGGCGGACTATGTTGAGAAACTCCAAGTTCACCTAGAAGAGCTTGTACCCAAATAAGTTCAGCTGTCGCATTGGCAAGTGCTTTGTACTCGGACTCTGTACTGGACCGAGACATAGTAGCTTGTTTTCTAGCACTCCAAGACACTAGATTACCACCATAAAAGATGGCAAAACCCCCGTTGATCGTCGGTCATCTGAATTTCCAGCCCAGTCAGCATCAGAGAATGCGGACAACAGGTTAGGAGATGTTGTAGCAGGCCGTAGCAACAATCCACTAGAGAGTGTGGCCTTGACATACCGAAGAATACGCTTGACCGCAAACCAATGTGTACACCGAGGAGCATGAAGATACTGACAGACCTTGTTAACAGCAAATGATAAGTCTGGATGTGTCATTGTGAGGTACTGTAAACCACCAACGATACTGCGATACTGTGTAGACTCTTCAGTAGAAAGAAGAGTACCATCTGTAGCTGACAATCTATCAGAAGAGGCCATTGGAGTGGAGGCAGGAGCACACTTGACAAGACCAGCACACTGTAACAACTCAGAAGCATATTTCTTTTGACTCATAAGGCGACCACCATGAGAAAGCTGTACCTCAATACCAAGGAAGTAATGCAGAGGGCCAAGATCCTTAAGAGCAAAAGAATCACCAAGCTGGTGAACAAGGCGATCAGTAGCTAAAGGAGAAGAGCTCACCACAATAATGTCATCAACATAGACGAGCAAGTAAAGAGTAACATCAGGGCGCCTTAATATGAAGAGTGACGTATCAGCTGTAGAAGGAGTGAAGCCAAGTCCAACAAGAACAGAGCTAAGACGTGCATGCCACGCACGAGGAGCCTGTTTGAGACCATACAGAGCCTTGTCAAGACGACATAAGTATTCCGGATGTTGAGAGTCCTCGAAGCCAGGAGGTTGCCGCATGAAAACTTCTTCTTCAAGAACCCCATGCAAGAAAGCATTTTGTATGTCCAGTTGACGAAGATGCCAACCTCGTGTAAGAGCCATAGACAAAAGTAGTCGAATAGTGGTTGGTTTAACAACTGGACTAAATGTATCCTCATAATCAAGACCATAGCGCTGCTTGAATTCCTTAGCAACAAGGCGAGCCTTGTATCTCTCAATAGACCCGTCAGACTTTTGTTTGATTTTGAATACCCATTTGCAATCAATTATATTGACACCAGGCAAAGGAGGGACCAGGCGCCATGTTTTGTTATTTTGGAGAGCACTGTACTCTGCCTCCATGGCGACACGCCACTAAGCACATGACATAGCGTCACGATGATTGCGAGGCTCAGAATTAACAAGATTAGCTGGACTGGAACGAGCAGCACTCCAAGCAATAGTTCCATCCGTTCGCTGGTTGGGATTTCGTATACCATGATGTAGTCGTGTCATAACAGTAGACCGAACGGGTGGTGGTGTAGACGGCGGCCCAGCGACAGAATCTGGCAGCCCAGCGACAGAAGAAGGCCCATCAGGAAAATCGGAATCAGTAGAAGCCGTTGTAGATGAGGCCGTCCCGGGAGAGACCGGCCCAGTCGGGGATGGGCCAGGAGACCGAGCGGGTGTAGAGGCCTCGTGTGCATGGTCACTGGAATTCCCATGCATGCGATCGTCATCCGGATCGTGATCGACGTGAACGAAACCAGCACTTGTTTCCTGTTCCGGATCAAGTAGCTCAAGGCGAGCTCCACGTCCCTGTCCTGCACCATGGTTAGCCAACAGAGACGGAGTATATGCAGCATCAACAAATTGGTCAGAGAGTAAGAGAGGTCTAGATGATGTGGGTGGTAGGAAATTGGACGAAGTGTGAGAAAAAGGAAACACAGTTTCATCAAACACGACATCTCGAGAAATATATGTGCGATTGGTAGGAATATGTAGACACTTGTACCCTTTGTGGAGTGAGCTATAACCAAGAAAAACACATTGTTTTGAGCGAAACTCGAGCTATAACCATTTTATGCGGTCGGCTTCCTACAGTCTTGGAAAATCTGGTTGATTCATCTACAACCGTGCCCGTCCTCTGACATATGCATGATGCCGCTAATGGTAACCCTCAAGGTGCGAACACATCCGCCCCTGACGGTACCTCGTGACCTTCATCGATTGCAGATCTATGTCATACACGTCAACTGTAGATCTGTCATACACATCTCCCATATTTTTTTTGAGTCAAGCGATTGCAGCTACACCGACTGCGGAGTAAAGTCGACATCAAGAGTAAAGTCTTAAGCAACCCTAGTCAAGGTGTTGGCGTTGTCACCTGCGTCCATGACAATGCCACCATGATTGTTTGTGGCAAGAGAGGAGAAACAATGAAGGCACCGAAATGGACGCCATGGCCGTCATAGATGTCTGATAGTTTAATGAAGACACGGTAGATGATGACCGGTATGGTTGATTGGATCTTTTTGTGGTACTTGATATCAGATTAGAGAAATTAGATATATTTATAGGGACGCAGTCTCTAATCCACCAGTGAGTACAGTACCAGCATAATTTTTCTGAACTTTGAGTTTGTACAGTCATGTGGAATGTCAGAACAGTAACTGAATCATTTTTTCTGGAGAGCCTATGTGTGCATCAGGACAAATATGTTGACCTGGGGTCATAGGAAGGATTTCTTCATTTTAAAGTTCAAATTACAGGTTTAGTTTACCCAGCAAAGCAAGTTTTAGTGCTCATTTGTGTTTAGAAGTGAAGTACATGCAGTGCGCGGCACGCTTGATCCCTGGACGTGGTGTTCATCCTCTTTCTAGCATATACGGCTGATATATACTTCGATCGGTGGGTAGCGTGTTTGCACTGTAGATTGCTACTGATCTGATCTTTTTGTATAGCATAGTCATTAACGGCGAGCGGATTAATTAGTAAGTCAATAGTGACTTGTTTGTATAATTTACATTTTCTTCAAACCATGGAGCTGCAGCTAGCCGGATGAGCCCAAATCCCCATGACACTGGCCTCTCCTCTGTTTTTCCGCCAACAAATACCACTCCCCTGCTCTGCATAGCCACGGCGCAGCCCAGCCCCCTCTCCGCTGTTTTTGCACCAACGAATATCACTCACCTGCTCTGCATAGCCAGGCGCGGCGGCGGCCCTCGGTCCAGAGCGACGGCACCCCTTCGGCTTTCCCGCAGGTGCAGCGACGGCCCCACCGCTCACTACATTGGTTCTCCCTGCCACGGCATCGATGCCGCCCCCTCTCCCCATGGTTAGTATTTATCAGTCGAAGTATTAGTATTTTCATGTCTTTGATATACGGTGTGGATTTTGCACTTCTATAGGCATCACGTCTGAAGCCTGGTTGCATGCACAACCTTGTTCGGCCCGTCGCGCTCTCATCATTTGGGATTGTGCTGCTCTGTAATTATAATCGTTAAGTCCAAAACCATAGCAGGAGCATAGAACTTGTATTGCCACTACAGCTGCACTTTATTCAGCTTTTGTCCCGTTACTCATGAGTTGTCCGTAGAAAGTACGATGTTTTGCTATGGGGTTATGGTACATCCATGGTTACCCATCCTATATATTTTCCTCCTAGTCTCTGTGCTGACTGTGCTACATGGTGCCTAACCTGCCCTTCAAAGAGCAGCCAACCGCTTAATAGATCTAGAAATATATATTATTTTGCATGTAAAAATAATTTTGTGCAAAATTAGGCATGGCACGGAAACCAGCGACAGAGGCTGCCGCGTCAAGAAAACCATTGACAGAGGCTGCCACTGCAGGGTAAGCAGCGACCAAGGCTTCCACGGCAACGGAACCAGTGTCGGAGGCTGCCAAGGCAGGAAAACCAACTTCTGAGGCTGTCCTAGCAGGGAAAACCACATCCGAACATGCCGCAACGGGTGAAACGAGTGGCAATACTGCCACAGAAAAAGATGAAGTCGTCATGATGGATCTAATTAAACAATGGACATAACCAATTACACCGTGCCCAAGAACAAAAACAACAAACTCGAAACATGAACCTCAAAGTCGTAATTTCAGAGAACACATCATCTGTTGCATGTATAAATCAAAGAATCAAGATTCACGCAAGCATAGACGGCGCAAACAAAGTAAGCCGTTGGAACCAAAGACGAAAAATCTATGCACCAAAAAAACATTCATCAATTTCACACGGTGGCATAGATTACATGCACCAGTGTGAGCAATATGCAAAAACAACCGTGCACAAGAACAAAAACAACAAACTCAAAACATGAACATCAAAGTCGTAATTTCAGAGAACACATCACCTGCTGCATGTATAAATCAAAGAATCAGGATCCACGGCAAGCATAGACGACGCAAACAAAGTAAGCCGTTGAAACCAAAGAAGAAAAACCAACGCACAAGAAACATACTTCAATTTTACACGGTGGCATAGATAACATGCATCAGTGTGAGCAATATGCAAAATCAACACGAGAAACAAAATCCGTCCATGGCCAAACACTTGCCAGAACGGATACTAAACGCCGTTGATCAGCCAGGAAAATTAGAGCAATCAGACGACGGGGAAACAATGCTAGACGGCAAGCATATATATAAGGAGAAAGAAATTGTAGGAGGAAACGTAGGGGCCAATCTTCTAGTGTAGAAGAAAAATTGAACTATCCAGCCGTGTAAAAATAATACAAAACTTCAGGGCCAAGTTTTCCCAAAAAAGATAAGAACAAAATAAAAAATACATGCACTATATGTTATATTATTATATATCCATAGACGAAGAAAAATTGAACTATCCAGCCGTGTGTAAAGAAAAATACAAAACTTCATGGCCAAGTTTACCCAACAAAGATAAGAACAAAATAAAAAATACATGCGCTATATATTATATTATTATATATCCATGGACAAACAACTCAGCTGCGTACAAACCAAAGAACAAAACTTGACGGTCAAGTTTGGCCAAGGAAGTCACACTAGTAGAAAACGGCCCATCTGTCCCGGTTCCAAAGGGCCTTTGGTCCCGGTTTTACAACCGAGACTAAAGGGTCGGGACAAAAGGGGGGGGTGCCTTTCGTCCCGGTTGTTTACGAACCGGGACAGATGGGCCTCCACGTGGGGGGGGCTGCCGAGCTCCTGGCGGGAACCCTTTGGTCCCGGTTGGTAATACCAACTGGGACCAAAGGTCCCTCCACGTGGGGGGGCTGCCGAGCTCCTGGCGGGAACCCTTTGGTCCCGGTTGGTAATACCAACCGGGACCAAAGGTTTCAGCATTATTTTTTGTTCTAATTTATTTTTTAGGGGTTTCGTTTTTTGTTTTCCGATTAATTATTTTTTACGAAGATCACGTTGCGCAGACAATCATACACATAAATTATACAATACACCGAGTTCATGTTTGATTCATACATACAAACATAAGCCCACACGTCGAGATCACGTTCAAGTTACTACACCGACATCACGTTTCACACGTCGAGATCACGTCAATTACATTGGAGGCAAAAAATAATTGCTTTTGTGATAAAATTCTCCAGTTTTCTTCAGGACCTCCGAGTTCAAAAATCCCGCCAATTCCTCTTGAATTGCTTTTAGGCGCTTCGCTGGTACGAGCTGGTCCCGCATTCGCTCCATCTAGATCAATATGAATATGTGAGTTGTTTATAACTATATATGAAATCATAATAAAATAATTTATGAATGGAACTCAACACAATATGGTAATAAAAAATTGTGAAGAGTGTATACATACATAAGCTGTTCTTTGTTCTCTATTCCGCACACTGACAAAAGAACGCATGTACTCAAAAACGTAGTATGCACATAAATTTGTCCCCTGTTGCTGCCTCTGACACCACTTTACAGAAAATAGAATTTAATCAAATAATAATCAACCATGATAATGGTATTGAAACTACAATTAAAGAGTTGTGCGGACCTATATATATAGTACTACTTACCTTGGTGGTATAAAAATACAACTTCGGTTTCCATTCCCCTGGAACCGTCACGATAAACCGTTTCCAAACCCTGCCCGCCAAAAGAAAATGATTAAATGAGTTGTTAATTACTTGTTATCAGAAAATGAATGAAAGAGGTTGATATAGAGCAATAATGATTAAAATTACCTCTAGAGCATATCTTGCAAGCTTTGGTACTCTTCCATGTTTTTCCTTAACGAGTCCATGACTTGAACGACTCCTTGGTCAACTCTAATGATTAGCAGAATCCAGTGGGAACTGCGCACGTTTATATGTCCATGACTCATCGATTACATTAAACATTGAGTAAGCAAAATAGAATGTGTAGAAGGTACAGTAACACTCACTGGAAGACGTAAGGAAAAAGCATTTCTTCGCAAGTATTTAGTTTCACTAACCACCGGAACAAGTTATTCTCTGTGTCCTCGGGATGGTTATTTACGGTCACTTCATTAATATAATATGGGTCAATGAACCCGATGTCATAGATGCGGCGTTCCCTGCATTCGACAATCTTCATTCTACAGTACAATAGAATGTAGTGAGATAATTACAGGCAACGAACGAGCAGAGCTAGAGACTTAATTAAATTGCAGAAATAATCACTTACAAACAATAGCAACTGATGAGGGATTTGTCGAGGGAGTCTTGATTGAATAACTGAAATTTTTCAGAAAACGGAATATATATCGCGTCATCCGTGAAGTAATGCTCTTTCTTATATGACACCCAGAAGAACTCATGCCCGGCCGCTACGGCTTTCTCGTACAATAGATGCAATCGACGCAATTGTGTTGTTAGAGAATTGACCTCCTCAGGTCTGACCAGGGACTTCCCGTAGACATATGTCCATGCATACTGATACTCCTGGGGGCCGCCTATGGTGCCAGTGTCGTGGTGAACTTTCTTATCGGATATCATCTTCAGCGGGAAATTCGACTGTTTTGCCTGTTCTCCGAGCTGGGCCACGTTTTTCCCGCATTTTGCCACCTTGAACCGCTCCTTCTTTAGGCGATCTGCCGCCTCCTTTTCCTCCTGCATCCGCTGCCTCTTTAGGCAATTGGCAGCCTTCTTCTCCTCCTCCTCTTGACTAATTGTCTTCTCCAAAACACGATCATAGTCATCTCGCAATTTAGGCGGCTCTGGCTGGTGACCCGTTAGATTTTTTATAAATTTCTCAACTTTTTCTGCTGGTATTATCTCTTTAGGCGGGGGCCGTTTCGGAGCTAATTGTCGGGCCACATCGGCATGCACCGACTCCTCGAGTTCCTCTGGAGTTTTGTCGTACGATCTCTTTGGAAGAGGCTTTAGCAACTCGCGTTCCGCTCGAGTTAACTTATCTTCACGCGTCGACATGAAGGATAGTTTCCGCTTTGACGAGAAGGTCTTAACAAGGGGCGGAATCGACGGACGGGACGTCGCGGGCGATGGACTCGCGACGGATGGGGCATCGAGGGATGGATCTTGATGTGGGGAGGATGGATCTTGTGGGGGTGGATCTTCATGAGGTGGGGGGGGGGATGGATCTTTAGGTGGGGGGGATGGATCTTGAGGTGGGTGGGATGGATCTTGAGGTGGGGGAGATGGATCTTGAGGTGGGGGTCTGCTACTCGGAGGAGTCAAGTTTGGAAACACGATGTTTTTCTTGTTCCAGAGAGCGATACCCTTCTCGACTTCTCCCAGTGTCTTCTCGCCGTCACCTCCAGGAATGTCAAGTTCCAGATTAGCATATAACGGCACAACTTCATCCACCCCGACACGAGCATAGCCAGGTGGAATCCCTCCGAGATGGTAGCTTGCTCCAGCTGGATTAGGTAAAGCATAGCCAACCGCCACCTTGAAAGACATGTTCTTCATTGACATATGTAGCTCACAGTCTGTCTTCTCCGTGATATCATCCACGGGGTAGTGAGCCGCCGGCGGTTGGAATTCAGAATTTTGTACATGCGTGGAACCCACGCAGCTTTTCCGCTGATCAGATGGGGCGGCTTCGACATGACCTTCTAGCTGCAGCTGAGATGCCTTTTGCTTACTAATTGAGTCTAGTTGCTCCTGCTGCTGCTGCACCTTGCATTCCAGTGCTGATAACCAGTCAGACTCCTGCTTCTTTTTTCTCTGACGGCTTCTATAAGTATGAGCGTCTTCCGGAAAACCTTGTTTCAAGGTGACACCGGCTCCATAGCCTCGTAATCGTCCAACGTGTTCAGGATTCCCGAGTGCTAGTGACAGCTCGTCATTCTCTCTGTCGACCACGTACTCTCCCCTTCGAACTTTATCTTTTGCGTCCACGAGTTGTTTGGTTATATACTCAATTTTTCCTTCCATTTTCCCTGAGCAACAATTAACCCTGTCTATGGGTCCAACCCTGCCCCATGCGCGAACAACCAAAACTTGGACCTCTCGGGCTAGTCCGCTGTCTGTGGAATGATCCCGTTATCAAACAGTCTTGCTTCAAAGGCTTCCCACTTAGGCACGGCAGCCTTGTAGCCACCTGCCCCCAAATGGTCGTGATATTCCTTCTTCGCAGCATTTAACTTATTTTTTTCCGATCGGGCCATAGCGGCCTCCGATTTTCTTTGCTTCACAAATGTGGGCCACTGCTGTTGTATCTTCACTAGTGGTCCAGTGAAATCTGGATCTTTCCCCTCCGCCTTTAGATAAGCTTTTCGTAAGTTTTTCTTCCAGGTCCGAAATTGTTCGGCCATCTTACTAAGAGTCCACTCCTTGACTTTTGTCTTCAAGTGCTCGGGTAGATCTGACGGTAGGTTGACCTTTGTCAAGAGCGTGTCCCAACACAAAGTTTTAGTTTCTCGACGACATAAGTAGTTGGCTTGTTTTCGTCCTTCGGCTGAATCCATTCTTCAAGGTTGATCGGGACAATGTCCCTAACAATAACCCCGCATTGATTTATATATTTGCGGTGGCAATCTAAGGGTTGCAAGGTTCACCACTAGCACTAACTTGGTCGATCACTATCCTACGACCCTCCTTCAACGGCTTCGTCGGGCCTCGTTTCGGCACTGCTGTAGATTTGCTCGATCCGGAGGGCTAAAAGAAAAAATGGTTCGTTAATAACTGCAATACAACTCAAATAATACATCTAGTGTGATCGATGTATAGAGGCTTAATATACCTCGCCGGAGTTTGTTAAGGGCACTTCCTCCTCTCTACAAATTTCTTCTTCCTCAACTCCCTCACCGGATTCGTTCAGAAATTGGGAGCCATAATCTTCTGCAGTTACGGCATCTTCTTCACCGACAGGCGCGGCCGCACGTCCTGCTATAATCTGAAGCATTCGCATTTCGCACTCCTCGTCTCTGCCGGCGACGTCCGGACAAGTTAGATCCATCTGCTCTTCACGCTCCTCGTCTCTGCCGACGGCGTCCGGAAAATTTGGATCCATAGCTCAATGTCCCTGCAATCAATTTTGTAAAAAGAATATGAATATCAAAATTTGCATCTAACTGTAATAACATTTGAAGAAAATTTGAATGTTTGCTATCAAAATTTGAATGTTTGCTATCAAAATTTGAATGTTTGCATTCAAAATTGCTATAAAATTTGAATGTTTGCTATCAAAATTTGAATGTTTGCTATCACAATTTGAATGTTTGCTATCAAATTTGAATGTTTGCTATCAAAATTTGAATGTTTGCATTCAAAATTGCTATAAAATTTGAATGTTTGCTATCAATTCTCCACCGTCTATTTTGCATATCTAACACAAAACTAAAAAAAATCATCTAAAATTGCATCTAATAAATTCAAACTATGCAAATATCAAAATGGTACTGAAAAAATTGCATCTACTAAATTTAAACCACTAACAAAAATTTTCCAGCCACGAACCTAAATACTCACCTAGCCTAAATTACACTAACCTAAATACTCACCTAGCCTAAATTTTTCTAACCTAAAATTACACTAACTTAAATTTTCACCTAGCCTAAATTATACTAACCTAAATTTTCACTTAGCCCATGTTAAACTAACCTAAAATTCTACAAAAATTTTCTAAAAATTAGAGGAGGAGAGAGGGAGGAGAGGAACCGTACCTTGCAAAAGGATCCCAATTGGGAGGGGATCGGCGGCGGCGGCCCGTGGAAGGGGAGGCGACGGCGACACGGCGGAGGTGGCCCGTGGAAGGGGAGGTGACGGCGACACGGCGGCGATGCAGAGGAGGAGCTAGGCGGGCGGGGCAGCCCAAGGCGGTGTCAGGGGCGGCGGCACACGAGATGAGGTCGAGCAGCGCGGAGACGGCGGGGGAGGGAGGGGACGGGAGAGGGTCGGAGAGCTTGCAGCCGTGGACGGAGGCGGAGAGCGAGGCGACGAAGCCGAGGAAGTGGCGGCCGTGGGTGGAGGCGTGGAAGCGGCGGGCGATGTCGTCGGGGGAGGAGATGCGCTTGGCGGGGGCCTGGAAGGCGAAGGGCGGCGCGGCGGGCGGCACCGGGAGGGGGTGCGGGACCGGGAGAGGACGACGATGGCGGCACAGGAGCGTCTGGAGGCGAAAGCGTCGATGGGGAGTTGTGAAATTTTTGCGTGGAAACGAACCTAATCGACGCGGAAAGGACCTTTGGTCCGGTTCCAGCCACGACACCGGGACCAAAGACCCTTTGGTCGCGGTTGGTAACACCAACCGGGACCAAAGGTCTTTCCGGGCCGCGAAATATTGCGCGCGAAGCCCAGCGGGCTTTTGGTCCCGGTTGGTGTTAAGAACCGGGACCAATGGTCTTTTTTTTGTTTCTTATTTCTAGTTTCTTTTTCTGTTTTCTTTTTGTTTCTTTTATATACTTTGTTTTCTTTTTTAAATATATGAATTTTTACATGCTTTTGGAATTGTTTTTCTAGTTTATTTTAAAATGTTCCAATATTTAAAAAATGTTCCAATATTTGAAATTCATTATCTTTTATTATTTAAAAATTCATATATTTTTATAGTTTCATTTAATTATTTGAAAATCATATCTTTTAAAATGTTCCAATATCTATTGATTTATTATCTACAAAATTGAAACAAAATGCATGTTTGATTGTTTTTCATATAATTTGAATTTATGACAATTTTTTTAATTATAGGTGAATTCATTTAATTACAAAATTTGGAATTTGAACTCCATTAAGTCATTAATTAAAATTATAAATTCAATATCTTTTCATCTGTTTATCAGAAAAATGCAATTAAAATATCAATATTCATTAATTAAACTTATATATTCATTGAAGTCCGAAGGAGGCGGGCCGTCCCCCTCATACCTGGCGAGACCCAATATTTGCATACATATGCATGAATATCACACACATCTCCGAAAGTTGATAGTTTAGGTCGCAAGTTTTCAAAAGCAAGTAGTAACCTAAACTACGATCACAGACAAGAGAACTGCAATGGCGATCACAGACTCTGAAACTAACTTCGACCGGTTCCTGAGCCGCGGGGTGCTGAGCCGCCGGCGCTGCGCATCCAAAGAGAAGGAACCCTCACAGGGTCATAGCTCACGTGAGAAGAACCCTCTGAAGAAACGACCACCTACTGTCATACTGCCTATCCAATAGATACATGTAGCGACGGACATGCTCATCCTCCTCCCTGATACGTGCAACGTACCACCTCCTCGGAGGCCGGCTCCCTCTGCACCGAGCGTGGACCACGCGACTGCCACCACAGAAGATCGGGTCGACGACGTCACCCGGATTCCTCACCAAGCTGCGCGTCCCGGAAGGTAGCACCTCCCAGTGCCAGCCCGGTGGAGCCTAGTCCCGCACATCGCCCCTCTGGTCCAACATGGACATCATCGCCGACACCTAAGTCAAAAACCCCTAAGTCAAAATTTTGTTACAATGGAAGAGTGATGAGGTTGCAGATATGAGTTTAGATGTGATATGGCAATGGCGGCCAAGCCTACATATATATAGTGAGAAATTACGGGAAGACGAAGGCGGGAAGCGGTGGAAGAAGCACACAGATCGTGTGTTTCCTTCGAGCACTTGTGGGCCGTTGGATCGGAAGCACACGGATCGTGTGTTTCCTTCGAGCGCTTGTGAGCCGTTGGATCAGGGCCTTTAGTACCGGTTCGTGTTACCAACCGGGACTAAAGAAGCACACGGATCGTGTGTTTCTTTCAAGCGCTTGTGAGCCGTTGGATCAGGGGTGTGTTTCTTTAGAGCGCTTGTGAGCCGTTGGATCAGAAGCACACGGATCGTGTGTTTCCTTCGAGTGCTTGTGAGCTGTTGGATCAGGGCCTTTAGTACCGGTTCGTGTTACCAACCGGGACTAAAGAAGCACACGGATCGTGTGTTTCTTTCAAGCGCTTGTGAGCCATTGGATCAGGGGTGTGTTTCTTTTAAGGGCTTGTGAGCTGTTGGATCTGCACTCCCACCTCATCTATAGGTACACCTTCTAATCGCATATAAATAGCGACGTCCCTGCAGCGAAACGGCACACAACGAGCGTCTACCTTTGCCACCGAACCCAATGGTTGGATTAGCCTACCCGCTGGCATGTTCCCTGACACAAGTCCTCGGGTAGGTTGAATCCAACCACTGGATTAGGGTGACACAATGATGAATAGCCGAGGAGGTGGGAGTGGTGGTGGTGGAAGTGGTAGCCATGCCCCTCGGTCGGATCCAAGCAGCTCCAAGGCGCTCTGATGATCTACAACATTCCCAACACTTTTTGGGACGGTCGTTAGATCATTAGAGAAGTCTTGCTGCTTGGATCGAAGGTCGATTTGCTGCTCACTTCACAGCCCTCAACACTTTGGGAACCAGCGGCAAGGTTTCTTTGATGATCTGGTATATCCCCAACACTTGTTGGGACGGTTGCAGATCATCAGAGAAGTCTTTCCGCTGCTTGGATCGAATGCCCGTGTGTTTTGTTCTATCTACAAAATACTTCAGTTCATCGACCGATACAAATCATTCGGATTCCCGTCATACAGCCCAACAGTGCATTTGATATGCAGGCACTCACGAGCCACCGTTGGGCTGTATGACGGGGAAACCGTGTGCATTTGATAAAAGGTTTAATACATTATATTACACATCACCACCAACATCCCTATCTAGTGTGTGTCCTTTCTTCTGATTGCACCGCAACCATGGACAATCTTCATCATTCAACGCAATGGTTGGTCAGTTTTCACCGTGAAGGGGGGAAATTTCATGAAAATTATTGTAATCTTCCGACATGTCCGTCTTGTCCTGCACTCATACGATGTTTCTTTTTCCTGAAAGAACTATGTGGCGCTTTGGCTCATCGTATGATGTATTCGCTTGCTTATCTTTTCTTTTTTCGGTCTGGAGATACGTCCTTCACATAGAAAACCTGAGCCACGTCATTGGCTTGACGAATAGTTCGGTGTTTGTACCCAAGATTTTGAGATCCACCGTAGTCATTCCGTACTTCGGGTCTACATTTACCCCGCCTTCCAGGTTGAACCATTTGCACCTGAACAAAGGTATCTGAAAGAAGGTCCATAGTCAAGTTCCCATATCTGCTCTATGTAACCATAATATGTGTCCTTTTTCCCATTGTGTTTGTTGCATCAAAGCGGACACCACTGTTTTGGTTGGTGCTCTTTTATCTTGGTCGGTCGTGTAAAATGTATTCCCATTTATCTCGTACCCTTGAAAAGTCAATATAGTCGACGATGGTGCTTTGGCCAACAAGTATAACTGTTCTTCAACAGTGTTGTCATGAATGAGACGTGTTTGCAACCACCCGCTGAAAGTATTCATGTGTTCTTTTTCAATCGATTCTTCAGGCTACTCCGGGCATTTAGAGCGTAAACTATTCATGTGTTCCTGGATATACGGAGCCACAAAGATGGAATTATGTAGAACTGTGTAGTGTGCTTGATTGAAAGAATCCCAGTCCTTACACATTATTGCTTTCTTTCCTAGCGTGCCTATTCCATGCAGTCTCAACTCATGGCGCGATTGAGGAACACACGATCGGCTTAAGGTCAGGAATAAAGTCAACAAAAACTCAATTACCTCCTCTGTTCCATAGCCCTGGAGATGCTTCATTCTGGCCTAGCACGGTTATGAACGTATTTCTTTAAGACTCACATGAACCTCTCAAAGGGGAACATGTTTTGTAGAAATACAGGACCGAGAACGTTAATCTCCTCGACTAGGGTGAACTATGAGGTGCGTCATAATATGAAGAAGGATGGTGGGAACATTAACTCGAAGCTGACAAGACATTGGACCACCTCCCTCTGTAAACCTGGTAGAGTTAATGATTGATCACCTTCTGAGAAATTGCATTGAGAAATGCACATAGCTTCACAATGGGTACTCGAACATTTTCGGTAGAAGCCCCCTCAAGCAATCGGAAGTAATTGTGTCATAATCACGTGACAGTCATGAGACTTTAGTTCTGAAACTTTTTCTCTGCCATGTTTATTATTCCCTTTATGTTCGACGAGAAACCAGACGGGACCTTGATACTGCTCAGGACTTCAAAAAAGATCTCCTTCTCTTCTTTGGTAAAGACGTAGCTGGCAAGACCTTGATACTTATCTGGATTCAGGTGGTCGTCTCGTTCGTGCAAACGTTGGTGGTCCTACCGTGATCCGGTGTATCTTTTGTTTTCCCATACATGCCTAAGAAGCTTAGTAGGTTCACGCACAGATTTTTCGTCACTGCATCACGTCGATTGCAGAGCGAACCTCCAGTATTTCCAATAGGGTAGCTCCCAAAATATAGAGCACTTATCCACATGGGTACGTGTCCATCAGCGTCATTCGAAAGAGATAGACTGACAGGACCCTTTCCAAATATTACTTTTAAGTCCTGACATGTCTATATAACATCACCATTAGGTAATTTAGGATTCGTCCGAGGATCTGGCTCACCTTGAAATGCTTGCCTTTCTTCTTACGGCATGCCCTTTTGTAAGAAATCGCCGATGCCCCAGGTACACATTTTGTTTCCCAATGTATACTTTCAGTCTCACCTAAAACGTGCTGCATGCATTGTATCCCTTGTTTGACTGTCCTGGAAATGTTACTAAGAGCAGGCCAATCATTGATGGTTACAAACAGCAACGCTCCGTAGGTCAAATTCCTTTTGTTCGTGCTCATCCCACATAGGTACACCTTCGTCACGCCACAACTGTAAAATTCTTCAACCAATGGCCTCAGGTACACATCAATGTCGTTGCCGGGTTGCTTCGGGCCTTGGATGAGCACTGGCATCATAATGAACTTTCCGCTTCATGCACAACCAAGGAAAGGTTATAGATACACAGAGTCACAGGCCAGGTGCTATGACTGGAGCTCTGCTCCCCGAAAGGATTAAAGCCATCTGTACTTAGCCCAAATCTTAAGTTCCTTACGTCAGCTGCAAATTCCGGGAACTCCCTGTCGATTTTTCTCCACTGCGACCCATCGGCGGGGTGTCTCAGCATCAGGTCTTCTTACGGTCTTCTTTGTGCCATCGTAACAACTTTGCATGCTCTTTGTTTTGGAACAAACGTTTCAACCGTGGTATTATAGGAGCATACCACATCACCTTGGCAGGAACCCTCTTCCTGGGGCACGGCTCACCCTCAACATCACCAGGGTCATCTCGCCTTATCTTATACCGCAATGCACCGCATACCGGGCATGCATTCAAATTCTCGTACTCCTCACCACGGTAGAGGATGCAGTCATTGATGCATGCATGTATCTTCTGCACCTCTAATCCTAGAGGGCAGACAACCTTCTTTGCTTCGTACGTACTGGGGGGTAATACGTTATCCCTTGGAAGCATCTTCTTTATTATTTTCAGCAATTTTTCAAATCCCTTGTCAGATGTACCATTCTCTGCCTTCCATTGCAGCAATTCCAGCGTGGTACCAAGCTTTTTCTGGCCATCTTCGCAAGTTGGGTACAACAATTTCTTGTGATCCTCTAACATGCTCTCCAACTTCAACCTCTCGTTTTCACTTCCGCTGTTTATCTGTGCATCAAGAATGGCCCGACCAAAATCATCATCGTGCTCATCAACAATGGGCTCATCAATAATGGGCTCTTCTTCAGCTTCGTCTTCCCCCATTGCAGTATCACCGTCTTCGGTGAACGTAGGATAGTTGTCATTATCCTCTTCTTCTTCATTTTCTTCCATTATAACCCCTCTTTCTCCGTGCTTGGTCCAACAATTATAACCGGACATGAAACCATGCTGCAACAGGTGGACGTGAATGGTTTTTGAGGTAGAGTAATCCTGCGTATTCTTGCAGACGCTACATGGACAAGAAATAAAACCATTCGACGGCTTGTTTTTCTCAGCCACACGGAGAAAACTATGCATGCCATTAATATAGTCGGGACATCGTCGGTCACTGTACATCCATTGCCGGCTCATCTGCATTATATAAATATAAAAAACTATTGCACTACATCATGAATTATAATAGTGACCAAATTAATTAATACAAGTTCATCACATTAAAACCAAAGTAAAGTAATTGTAATGCATAGTCCTCATAAAACATACATTAATTGAAACTAACATACGACTATCTAAAGAATTTAAATCCAACACCAAATGTGATCAAAATCGCAACTAAGGTAATTACTGAACCAACAACATAATGATACCAAGCCTCTTGACTAATGGATATTTTCTAATCTTTTTAATCTTCAAGCGCATTGCATCCATCTTGATCTTGTGAGCATCGACGACATCGGCAAGATTGAACTCGTGTTCATCGATGATGTTGGCAAGCTTGAACTCCAATTCATCTCTCTTCTAGGCATTGGAGACGAAGATCTTCACTTCTTTTCAATTTTGATTTCAAATCATTGTTTTCTTTTACAAAAAACTCGACAATAGGGTCGGTTGGAATTTCCGGTTCAACTACCTCCTAGATAAAAGTGTCTATGTCAAGTTGGTAGGTATAGTTGTTATAAACACGAAATGAAACAAATAGTTATGAAAATATACCACATCCGAATCATAGACCGGACGAGGGCCGACGGGGCAGATATCAAAACCATGACACTATACATATAAAAAAACATAAGAAATATACAAGAAATAAATATGCTTTTAAATCATACAAGTAATTTTTCTTAAAATAAAAGATAAAGAAAAAAGGCTCACCGAGGTGGTGCCGGTGACGGGATGACGCGGGTTATCGACGGCGGTGAGGACGGGACGACACTAAAATCCACAATAATAAGTTAATTTGAGCTCAAAATGCATATAAAAAATAAACTCTCTAACTTAGGCATTTCATCAAACACCTAGCTAGCACTACAAAAATGAAATGAGCTAAACTAGCAATAAAATGAGCTAAAGTTGCAACTTCGGAGGAAAGGATGATGTTGCTAACCCTTGAATAGATGGGGTGCCTTCAATCCTCACAAGTGGTGCAAAAAAATGGGGATTAACTTGAGTGAGGGAGAGGAAATGGAGGAGAAATGAGTGATGAACTCGAGCTCAAAATGGTGGTGGCCTCGGGTGGAAGATGATATATGCAGGGAAGACCTTTGGTCCCGGTTCCAGCCACGAACCGGGACCAAAGGGTCCCTGACAGGGTCCCACGGCTGCGGCAGACGCCAGCCGCATGTGCTAACCCTTTGGTCCCGGTTTCCAGCCACGAACCGGGACCAAAGTTCCAAATAGAACCGGACCAAAGGTCCCCGGCGCCCGGCCGATGGAACCGGGACCAATGCCCCCTTTGGTCGCGGTTCTTTATTGTTCCGGGACAAAAGGGCAGAACCGAAGCCCTATTTTCTACTAGTGATCTAAGTGCATATATTCCTAAGTTTTGTGGTATGATTCGCACCAATTCTGGCTTGAGTTTTATTATGACTTCCGTTGTTTGAATGTTTTCCGTCTGCGATAAAGAAACATTGTGTTCTGGACCGTATTTGAGGCCATGACAACAATGATTTTGTTTTGTTTTCCGCTTGAAATTCGTTTTTACTTTTCAACAACAGTTGCTCATGCACCCCTCCCAAGTCCCCTGCAAATCTCGAAAGGCCGTTGGCCGATCTTTATTAAGATTAAGGGGAGATAGTACAAGGAGCCAGCCACCAGAGGTGTGCCAGCGATCAGCGATAGCTGAAACCGTGCCAGACAGGCCTGGGCAGTAGGACCCCAAACGCTACGCCTAGTGCCCCAGACACAAACAAAACTGAAGAAACCGAAACAACAAGCAGAATCAGATGGCCAGGATGCGGCCAGCAGAGCGCCACAGGGCGATTTCCTCACGTATGCCTTCAAAGACAATCTCCTCACAGTGGCTAACGTGTTCGAAGATCCCGTTGTTCCTCTCCTTCCAGAGCTACCAGTGCACAAGTATGACGACGGAGTCGAAGTCGCGGCGCAGGTTTTTTGGCACCCGCTTTCTGACCTGCAGCCACCAGTCCTCCGTGCTGGCGAAATCCTGGCCTGGGACGGGGAAGTCGGCGTTGCTCCAGGCTCTGATCAGTTGCCAGGTACGGGAGCTGAACGGGCAGTGCACGAACAGATGCGTGCAAGTCTCGGGTGCCAAAAGGCAGAGTTGGCAGACATCGTTGTGTGGCCAGCCACGCTTCTGGAGATTGTCCGCAGTGAAGCAACGCTGGTGCACGGCGAGCCACATGAAGAATTTGCATCGGGAAGGCGCCTTCGATTTCTCCAGCGCGGGGGAATTTGATGTTTGCGGCAAAGAACAGCTTCTAGGCACTGCTGGTGGAGAAGTTTCCGTCCTTCGAGTGCCCCCAGATCAGCCGGTCCTCCTCCCCCGGCTGTAGCTGAACCGTGTGGAGGAAGTCCCAAAGATGCAGGTACTGCGAGATCGCCGCCATGGACACTCCGTCTTGCACATCCCTGACCCATCTTTGGTTGCATAGGGCATCGGCAACCGAGATGCCAGAATCGCGGATGAATGAGGCAAGGATGGATCGCTTGGAAGGCAGCCAATTGTCCGACCAGAAGCGGGTGCGCCCGCCGTTGCCCAACCTGACGAAGGTGGCCGCCTTGTAGATAGCAGTTGCGTCTACCTCATCCGGATGGGGCACCAGGCACCATGGGCGCGGGTCGTTGGCCCACCTTAGCCACGGCCAGCGGTAACGCAAAGCGCAGCCGAAGAAGCGGAGGTTGAGGACACCAAGGCCACCGAGAGTGGTGGGCATACAGACCCTCGAACAGGGTAGGAGGCAGTGCCCCCCCTGTTGATTTCCTCTCCCCGTGCCAGAGGAACGCGCGACACCGGCGGTAGATGATCTTTAGCGCCCATGCCGGTAGCTGCAGCACCGCGAGGAAGTGCAGGGGCAGAGCCATGAGCACCGAGCGGGTAAGGGTGAGCCTACCAGCAGGATTAAGCAACTTGGGGATCCATCCCGGAAGCTTGTTTGAAAAATTGTCAATGATCGGCCAGATGTCCGCCCGTCGCAGCTTTTCGATGGTCAGCGGCAAACCCAGGTAACGGACCGGGAACTCGCAGAGTTGGCATTGAAAGAGGTTCGCCACCCCCACCGCTGTTTCGGCATCACACCGGATGCAGGTGATGTTGCTCTTATTCAGATTACTCTTCAGACTGGAGGCGTCAGCAAACAGCTTCAGAATTGAGAGGATCACCTCGCAGTCCATCGGGTAGGGCCGGAAGAAGACCACGGCATCGTCAGCATAAATTGAGGCTCTAGGAATTCTCAGGTTGAGGTGCCGGTCAGATAGAAGCCCGCGCTTAGTAGCCCACTACAGCATCGCCTGCAAGGCGTCCATGGCGAGGATGAAGAGGGCAGCCGACAAAGGGTCGCATTGGCGTACGCCACGCGCGAGACGGAACGAATCGCTGCGGTCCCCATTGACGCAGATGGAAGTGGTCGCCGTTGACAATAAGCAGCTGATCCAGAAGCGCCAGCGTGGTCCAAACCCGCGGCGGCGCAAGACCTCCAGAAGAAATTCCCAGGAGAGCGAGTCAAAGGCCTTCGAGATGTCGATTTTGAGAAGGGTGGCAGCGGACTTCTTTCTGTGCAGGAATTTGGCCGTGTTGCGGACGAGCTTGAAATTTTCATGGATGCTATGGCTTGCCACAAGCGCACTCTGCGCGTGAGAGATCAGCTTAGGGAGCAAGGGGGCCAGGCGGGCTGCGAGGAGCTTGGTGAAGATCTTGGAGAATCCGTGTACAAGGCTGATCGGTCGGTAGTTCTTGATATCAAGGGGGTTCTCATTCTTTGGCAGTAACACCATGATCGACGAGTTCATGCACCCAAGACTCTGGCAGTAGCCACGGTGGAGGTGGTGTAACGCCCGCAGCAGGTCCTCAGCGATAGTGTCCCAGCATAGCTTGAAGAACAGACTGGAGAACCCATCCGGTCCCGGAGCGCGGTCGGAGGGCATGTCCATGATCACCTTGCACACCTCCTCCTGGGAGAAGGGGGCCTTGAGAGCTGCCGCCTCGGTCTCCGAGACGCTGTGGAGGTTGATTCTGTCTATATTGAGGCCATGCTCGCGACTCGGAACCGAGCCCATAATTCCGATGAAGTACTCGACCGCCAGGTCCATCTTGCCGTCTGTGTCCGTGGCCACTCTGTCACCGGATCGAAGGACAGGGATGAGGTGCTTCCGGCGGCGCACGTTGGGCTTCATGTGGAAGTACTTAGTGTTGGCATCGCCCTCTTGCAGATCACGCACCCTCGCTCTTTGCCGCAGCCGAACACGCTCGAGAGACGCGAGAGCAAGACACTTGCCTTTGAGGAACGAGCGGAGACGTATCTCGTCGGTGGAGAGCTGTCTATTTTCCATGGCGCCGTCAAGACGGAGGATCACCTCGTTCGCCATCCGAAACAGCAGAGCGTTGGCGCTCTGTTTGCATTGTCCCCATTGCCGCAGCGCCTTAGCAGTTCGACGAAGCTTGGTGTCGAAGATGAGGATGGGATCATGGGAGGCAACCTCTTGATCCCAGGCTTCCTTCACGATATCCTGAAAGCCAGGTAGTTTAGCCCAGAAGTGTTCAAATCTGAACCTGAAGCACCGCGGGCGAGCTGACGAACAGGACAGCAAGAGCGGCATGTGATCAGAAATACTAGAGCTGAGCGGCAGCAGATCACTGATGGGGTGGATGTCCTCCCAAGGGGGGAGAGAGAAGAACACACAGTCCAGCCTAGCTTGCAGGGCATCCTGCTGGCCGTTGCTCCAGGTGAAGCGCCTGCCAACAAGAGGCATGTCTAGCAGACCCAATGTGTTCAGGGTACGCCTGAATCTGTTGACCATGTTTCTGTTAATTCTTCCATTGCTCCTGTCCTCTGCATCACAAACCAAATTGAAGTCGCCATTCACAATCCATGGCAGCTGCACCGTGGCTCCAAGCTGGGTAAGCTCCTCAAGGAACCGCAGCTTGTCAGCCCTCAATTGGGGGCCATACACAGAAGTTACGAGCCACCTTTTATCATCAGCCGGCGATCGCACAGCATCAGAGATAGAGAACTCCCCTTGGTGGCAGACGAGAACCTCGAGCTCAACAGATCTCCAGGCAATGATAATCCCGCCACGCATGTCGTCCGCCGGCAGGAAAGCAAAGCCAGCAAAAGCCGGCCCCAAGGTTTCAGAGATTACAGCTACGTTGACAGAAGATAGTTTCGACTCCTGAAAGCACACCATCGACAGCCCTAAATTCTGAACAAACAAACTTATTGCATTACGGCGAGCCCGACAGTTTAGGCCCCTCACATTCCACACAAGCACTCTAAGGTCGACAGCCATAGAAACTGAAAGTGGAAAACACCACAGCCTGACAGCAGACTAGGCGCTACAGGGCTCCATCTCGGAGGGGAGGGAGAAGGCCGCGAAGCCATCTTGTGCCGGTTCGTCGAACGCCAGACCGTCCGGGTCGAAGAGGGCAGCAATGGCGTGGAGGTGTTGCGGCGTCATCGTGTCCTTGTATAGGCTGAAGTACTCGTTCTGGGCTTCAACGGAGATCGTCTCCTCCCCACGGGCCAGCCCCAAGCGCTTGATCAGCACCGCCTGCGCCTTCGTGACCGTGTCCTTGTGAGAGCCATCTCCCTGCAGACGGATGCGGTCACTCCTACGAGGAGTGAAATCCTGGGGGAGCGGCTTCTTCATCCTTCTCGTAGGCGCGGAGACGGAAGGACGCGGGCCAAGGATTGACGGCGAGGGAGAGCGGCAGAGGTCCAACATCAGGGTCGTAGTGGCGGAAGCAGGGCCGAAAGGCGTGGCGTCCTGGGCTTCCGCGCTCTCCTCCTGGGCTTTGTCCGCATTGGCTCCATCCTCTCCATCAGGTGATGCGTTGTTGTTCGTGGGCTGGGCTACCAAGATGCCCAGGTTGCCAAAATTCTGGCCAGCCACCGACCCCTCCTGGCCCAAGAGCTGGTGGGCCGCAGGGCCCCCGTCATCAGGCACGAGGGTAGAGGAGGGCTCCACCCGGTCCACTGTCTGGGCGGTGGTCAGCGCTGACCCGGTCAGAGAGCCGCGGTCACAGGTCCGGTCAGCGAACCGTTGGACGGCGTTGGGGAGCGTCCTGACCGTTGGCCCGCTGAGCCGAGGGGAGGCGCTGTGGGCCGCCGACAAGTGACGGAGGAGCCACGGCGAAGATGACGGTGGTGCGGAGAAGACGCGGCGAAGACGATGGTGACGGAGAGGCCGCCGGCAAGCGGTGGAGATGCCGTGGCGATGGCGGGGCCGACGGCGACCGGAATAGCGGGCCACTAGGACTGCGGGAGAGCGAAGGATTGCGGATCTTCCATTCCCCAGCACCGGGGTTGAGTGCCACACCGAGGAGCCAACCGCCGTCGAGGGGCACATCGGCGAGGAGCCGGTAGAGCGATCCAAAGAGGCACCACCGGGCCAGAGAGGCCACCCCAGGCCATTGAGATGACGCCGCATCCAGGAAAGAGGGTGGAGGCACCCCCCCGGCAGGGGGCAGAAGGCTGCCGTGAAGCGTGCTACCCCAGCCGCCAGCCATCGCAGAGCAACGGGGGCGAGAGTCACCGTGACGGTGTCCCCATTCAGCGGAACCACCGGCCGGTGCGGCAAAGGGGTGACCGCCGCCATGCGCCGCACTCCCCGCCCAACACCGTCGATACAGCCACCCCAACAGTCGTAGATGCATCTGGTGACGTCGCCGTCGTGCTCATATTCTGCCGGGATGTCGGGGGCGAACACCGGTGAACGGTCGATCACGTCGTGGACGTGGATGATGAAGGCGTGGATCAGAGTGCGCTTGAAGGTTGGGGCGAGGGGCAACGGGGGCGACTCAGGATCATCCGGATCCCGCGGTGTGTCGGGAAGAACCTCCGGCTCGGGGACCTCCACTTCGTACTCCTTGGGGATGGCGCTGGGGTTCCGCATCCACGCGGTGAGCATGAGACACCAGCGGTCGGAGGAGGGCATGATCTCCACAAGGTGACCGCTGAGGCAGTTGACCACCTGGCGGACAGTCTCCCAGTCCCACGCCTCGGCTGGCAGGCCGTCGAAGCTGAGCTTGGTGAGCGGGCATGGAAGTCCGTCTCCAGAGCGGCCATGCCTGGAGAGCGGGAGATGAGGCACCTTCCTAGAGCAGGGCGCAGATCAGGATCGCTGTGCGCCATGAGCTCACCCGGGAATCGCACGTGCGCCAGGGGGGTAGTGCTCCATCGACAGTGGTGGCGGCGGGGGAGGGGCAGCCTCGCGGGGGCGTGACCGGGCGGCGGAGGAGCAGGAAGCCGACGAGAGGTTGGGGCAAGATTCGCACTCACGAGCAAAGTGGCCAGTGAACCAGCACAGGTAGCAGCGGAGTTCTCCTTCGCAAGACGCTTTATTGTGGTCGAGGCAGAGGCATCTAAAGCATCTACCAACCAGCCACCGGGGAATCTTGTGTCGTGGCGGAGCGGGAGCGGGTGGCGGGAGCGGGAGGTGGCGTTTCCGCCGGTCAACGACGCGTGTCCAGCCCTCCTCAACGTCCTTGAGATCTGAAGAGGCTGGACGGGAGCGACCGGGGAGAGGACAGTCAAAAGGGGCTGAGGGAGGTGGGTGGCGGCCGTCGGAGCGAGCGGCCGTCGCGCGGGGCTGGGGGAGGGTGGACGCCGGTCGTCGGAGCGAGCGGCCAGCGTGGGTGCCTTGGGGGCGGTGGTGGGAGCGTGGGGGGGCATTCACATTCACGTGTCCCCTGCAAATCAGGCTGGAAAACACCCACTTTTTTTGTTTTTGTTTGAATTGCTCTGTTTCACTGGGAATCTCCTCCAGTTGGCAGTTAGTTTTGAAGGATGCTTCTCAGTACCCACTTGCACAAGTTGTAACGGAAGAACTCAGATATGCTGTCGTCCAGCAAAGGTAGGGCAGCACGCTGTAACTACGCATGATCATGTGGTTTTGAATTTCTGATGTCAACAGCGGGGGCACGCCTCTGATCTTACAACTATTTTACGTCCACTGGACAGAGCAATGACCAACAACTTGTTACTGAACTCATTGCAAGGAGAGTATGAGGGTGTTCACCTAAAATCGTCAGTACTAGTAAGAGCAACTCCAGCCGTCCCCCCAAGAGCCCCCCAGGACCCCCTTTTTGACGCCGACGGCCCATTTTTCCCGTAGTCGCCCCCCCCAGCGCCCCCCCCCCAGGCCTCTTTTTTTGCCGGATTTGGCCCAATTTTTATCCGGCGTCCCACGCCGAACCCAGCACGCCGGGTTCGGCCTGGGGACGTCGGCGAAAGGGAAAATGGCGCGAAACGGCGTGGAACCGAGGGAAACCGCGCGAAAGCTCCGGCGGGCCCGCCCTGTCAGCGGCACAACCGCTTCGTCGTCCTCATCGCCTCGCCTTCCGCGTCGCATTACTGCTCTGCCTTCGGTCAGGCGAACCGCCGTCGCGTCAAATCGGCCACGAACACCCAAACCCCTCGCACACACACCGGAATGGATCCAGCAAGCGGCGCGGCGGCCAACGGCTTCGGCTGGAACTGGCTCCAGGACCGGGAGGCACGCCTGCTGCACGAGGCGGGCTACCCATGCCCGCCCGGCACGAAGCTCCCCGGAACCTGGCAGCTCAGCCAGATGGGGTTCCCGGTCCCCCCACCCCCACCGATGATCAGCGGCTGGCGGAGATCTACGCCGCCCGCGAGCGGCTGACGGAGGAGGAGCAAGCGGATCTCGTCTGGGATCCGGAGAACAACGTGACCTGGAACACGTTCTTCTCCGACCGCCGCCAGCGCCAGCTCAACGACTACCCCGGCCCGGCGGCCCACGCGCCCAAGCGCAACAACAGCAACGGCCGGAAGAAGTGGTGGGGCATGCCCGGCCGCTCGCTGGCGTACGTCCTCGATTACATCGAGGACGGCAACGAGCCGCGCCTTCAGGGCCCGTCGGCGGCATGCCAAGTATGGACGCCGCGGAGGATGTCCTTCTCGTCGTCCTTCTCTTCCGACGCCGCCCGCTCCTCTTCGGACGCCGCCCGCTCGATGCCGTTCGCCCGGTCAAGGAGGAGGCGGCGGACAAGCCGCCGCAAAGGAGCGGCTCCCGCGGCATCTTCATCAGGGAGCCCGGCACCGGCACCGGCGGGAGCTCCTCCCGCCTGCAGACGCCGAAGAAGAAGGCCTTCAAGAAGAAGGCCGTCGTGAAGGAGGAGGCCTACGACGAGGAGGAGTCCGTGCATGCCGCCATGGCGGCCAGCCTCAACGACGTCCCTCCGGCGCCGGTGGACTTCGCGTTGGAATGGTCGGCCCGCGAGCACGAGCGGGAGGAGGAGAAGCGCCAACAGCGCATTGAGGCCGAGGAGAAGGAGCTCCTCGCGCGCTACGAGCGCCGCCGCCGTCGTCGCGCCGGGCCGGATTACGTCGGGCTGGACGACAGCGACGAGGACGGCACTGGCACCAGCGGGAGCTCCTCCCCGCCTGCTGACTCCGAAGGAGGAGCCAGGCATCGGCGGCGACGGCGCTGGGTGCAGTGCTCCTGCTCCTCCTCCGACCGGTGGCGACTCCGACGACTCCGACGGCGGGGACTACACGCGGTTCTACCGCCACTTCGGCATGTAGACGCCGCGCCGCCATTTTTTAATTTTTTTATGTTTTTTTGTAATCTTGTTCGAACAAATATCGTTAAGTTTGAACAAATATCGTCTATGTTTGAACAAATTTCGCGTAAGTTCGTCGAACAAATTTTTCTGTAAATAATTCTATCGATCGGCCTGGGGGCCGCGGCTGGGAATCGGCCCGCTCCCAGGCCGTTTTTTTCCGCCGGCGCCCCCCCAGCAGGCCCAAAAAAACGCCGGCAATTCGGCCTGGGGGGGCCAACGGCTGGAGTTGCTCTAACTAGCTATCCAATAGAGCGTGAAAAAAAGAACTCGCTATCTAATATAGCATGTTACCAAGACCCACAGAAGTTGCGGATCTCACTGAGTTTGTCGGTAAATGATCTTTCAATAAGAGTATTTGATTGCCACTATAGTAAAATGTTCAAGAGTAAAGTTACTTTATCAGTTAGCAAGCACACCATAAACCCTAATCATGGTGGACATAAAAAAAAAATCTTTGCTTGGCTTGCCTCTCCACAATAGGCGGCTTTGGACGGCGGACCGTCTTGAAAAGAGGGGATTGAATAATTGAGGTCTTTGTCCCCTTTGCAAGCAAACTTAAGAGTCGGCGGCGCATCATCTCTTCCAATGTCCGTTTACCAAGAGACTTTGGGTGCTAGTCAAGGATTGGCTCGGGTTACCCTCCATTACGACCCATGAGTGGACGCCGGAGCTTTCCCTCAAGTCTTGGTGGACTAAGATGTCGAGCAAAGCAACTCCGAATCTTCAGGCCATGGCCTCCTTAACCATGCTTATTAGTTGGACGGTTTGGAAAGAACGCAACGTAAGGGTCTTCAATAACAAGTCTGCTCCATTAAGGTAGAGACTAAGCTTTGGGTCATGATTCTTCTCCTTTGTTAATGAATAGGGGCAAATCTTTTGCCACCCCCTTCAAAAAAAAGCCCTAATCCTCCTCCCACGCCATGTTATNACTAAGTTGACTACAAAATACATAAAAGTATTGTCAGCAACTCTTAGTACGAAGTTGCTGGCATAAACACTAGAGTTGCTGCTCAAAAAAAAGTTTGTCGAAACATGTACAAATGGGATCTAGTTTTGAATAGTTCGTCGCGAGAGACCCAACGGTGAAAACGGATCACAATTCCGACACACGAATTAAGAGTTATGACTTTTTGAAAAAAAAATCATGAAACTAAATGCACGTGTGGAAGGGCTCCATGCATGTGGGATCATTAGTTTCCTTAATTAGGATGTTTGCTCTATTGGACTAATGAGCAATCGATTGCTCACTAGACATAGCCCTTTTTCTTTTCTTTTGGAACTGGATCTTGTTTCTTTCTTTTACGAATGATGAAGGAGAAAGAGAGGACATATCCTATTTCTACTCGATGATGCGCTGGGAGATTTTTTTTTAGGGAACGCTTGGAGACTCTTTAGCATATCTTAAAACTTGTTTAATTTAAGTACTGTATGAAAACCTAACTAGAAAGAGGTATTGTGGGATGACTCGGCACACAAGGGTCGGCCAATGCCTTTCCATTATATAGATTAGTTGTTACATGGGGTTAGGTATAATACACCTAAACACAACACATATACACGTATATACACATATTCTATCACCCTCCTTTAATCTCAACCGGCGACAGAAGATTGAGATTGCGCCTACAATGATCATATAATGGCAATGGGAGTGGCTTGATAAAGATATCATCAACTTGATCCTTAGATGATATGAACCGAATCTGGAGTTGCTTCTGAGACACGCGCTCATGAACAAAGTGAAAGTCCAGCTCTACATGCTTCGTTCTTGCGTGAAATACCGGGTGAGCCGACAGATAAGTTGCTCCAATGTTGTCACACCATAACACTGGAGGCTGAGCCTGTACAACGCCAAGCTCCCGTAGCAATGACTGAACCCAGATGAGCTCTGTTGTAGCATTAGCTAGAGCTTTATACTCGGACTCCGTGCTAGACCTGGAGACTGTAGACTATTTTCGATCACTCCAGGCGATCAAATTACCTCCATAAAATATAGCATATCCCCCCGTGGATCGCCGATCATCCATATTACCAGCCCAATCTGCATCAGAGAATGCAGACAGCAAAGTCGAAGAAGAAGACCGGAACCGAAGACCACTGTCAACTGTAAAACGCACATAGCGAAGGATGCGCTTGACAGCTGACCAATGAGGAGTGCGAGGCTCATGAAGGTATTGACACACCTTGTTGACCACAAAGGACAAATCAGGCCGTGTCACTGTGAGATACTGCAGCCCACCAACAATGTTGCGATACTATGTAGCTTCCTCAGCAGATAGAGGACACTATCAACACTGCACAGACGCTCATAGGAGGACATAGAAGTAGTAGCAGGACTGCACTTCAACATACCAGCACGGGCAAGGAGATCAAGGGCATACTTGCGCTGTCGAAGAACCAAACTGCCAGAGGACAGTGAATGAACCTCAATTCCCAGGAAATAATGGAGAACACCGAGATCTTTGACAGAGAACTCAGCTCGCAACTCAGAGATCAACCTGGGAATGGCAGCAGCAGTCGAGCTAATAACAATGATGTCATCAACATATACTAGCAGATAGACAGTCACATCTGGCCTCTGAAGAATGAACAAAGACATGTCTGCAGCTGACGGTGAAAAAACCTAATGTGCCAAGAACTGAACTGAGGCGGGAGTGCCACGCACGAGGAGCCTGTTTCAGTCCATATAACAACTTCACCAAGTGACAGTAATGATCAGGTTTGTCAGGATCAGCCAAACCAGGAGGCTGTCTCATATATACCTGCTCAACAAGAAAGCCATTGAGAAAGGCATTTTGAATGTCAAGTTGGCAAAGATGCCAACCACGGGAGAGTGCCAAGGTGAGTAACAGCCGCACAGTTGCAGGCTTGACCACGGGGCTAAACGTCTCCTCATAATCCAGGCCATAGCGCTGCTTAAAACCTTTAGCAACGAGACGGGCCTTATACCTCTCAATGGTGCCATCAGCATGAAGTTTGACCTTAAAAACCCAGCGAGAGTCAATCAAGTTAACACCAGCGACAGGAGGAACAAGAGTCCATGTACCATTGTCCTTCAAAGCTGAGAATTCCGTCTCCATAGCAGCACGCCAGTGCGGAATAGAGAGTGCTTCTCGGTAATCACGAGGTTCAGTTGTGTCTTTAGACGCTACAAAAGTTGCCAAGACTATGTTCCATGCAATAGTGTCGTCAGTGCGAACCTTAGGCTGAGTGATACCCTGTCAAAGTCTGGTGACAGGACCAGCAGGGGCAGCAACTGGAGGTGACGGAGGCTCTGGTTCAACAGCTGGCGATGGCGGCTCTGTTGCTGGCGATGGAGGTTCTGCTGCTGGCGATGGCGGCCCAGCAGGTGAGCGTGGTGTAGACGGGCCAGGAGGTGGCGATGGAGGACCGTCAGCAGCACCCGACGCTGGCCCAGGTCGCGGTGAAGGGGCACACACCGCCGGCTCAGGTAGGGAGGACATGTCGACGGGACTCAGCTCGGCTGAGCTGAGTTGTGAGCAGCCCGAGGCCGCGCCATGCAAGCCATGCGACGACAGCAGCTGATCGACGTGTTCCGGGTGATCGACGTCCGCAGCAGCTTCAGGGGTGAGCATCTCTAGGCGAGCAGCTCAGCCGGATCCTGCACCATGATTAGCAAGCAAAGACGGTGCATATGCAGTATCCATAAATTGGTCAGCTGAAAGAAAAGATGATTCCGAGATTGGTGGTGACAGGTGGGTGATGCATGTAAAATGCATCCATGAACTTTGCACTATAATACCTGTATTCCATTCATATTTGCATCATATAAGGGGTATATTACTGTTATTTAATGATTTTTGGTAATTAATAATGATTTCCCCTATTTATGGATTTAATCCTGCGCAGGCAGAAAACCCCTATTTCTTTCCTTATTTATTTTAGGGCCTTAACGACGTCATAATGAGCTGCAAATTTACGGGGATCATTATTTTGGAAGGAGGAAGACCTCAGAGCGAAGGAAGCAAGCAAACGGAGGCCGGAGGGCCGAAAGAGGGTGCCCCACACGGCCAGGTACAGGGGCCGCGTGGGCCCACCTCTTTTGGGCCTCGTGGCTCCGTTTGCGCCAATCCTTCTTCCCGAAGCTTCCTCATGACCTAAAACGCCTATATAAAAAGCCCCCAAACGTTCTTCGATGGGGGGGGGGGGGGGCGCAAACAGAGAAACACCGAAACGGAGATCAGAAGCTGCAGATTGGAGGGGGAAAACTCTGGCGGAGCGCTGCCGGGGTGGTCTGCATCTCCCCCAACGACATCTCCACCATCTCCATGATGAAGGGGAAGTAGTCTCCCTCGGGGCTAAGGGCTCATGCCGGTAGCTATGTGGTTTATCTCTCTCTCCCATGGTGTGATCTTTATGTGATCATGAGCTTTGTAATCTAGTTGAATTCATAGATGTTACTCTTCATCATCTTATCAATTATGCTACTCAAGTGGTTTTATTGATGTGATTTCCGGAGTCACCTTTGTCCCATGGTGTGAAGTTGACAGTGTGTGCACCGTGTGTGGCTCTTAGGCTAAAGATTACATGAATACTTATCATTGGATGTCTTTATGATGTTGTGGTGTTTGTTAGTACTATCTTTGGATGCGGATAGTGACCGTATGAAGTGTCCATAGATGTGGAATACGAACTTTAAGGTGTGCTTTTTGTAGCCCTACACATTGGATTGGTGTTCGTTATCCAACCAGAGGATAGTTCGGGGTAGCATAGTGAAGAGGAAATATCTATGTATTCAATTATATTATTATTGTTGAGAGTGTCCACTAGTGAAAATATGATCCCTAGGCCTTATTTCCAAGCACCGTTTACACCTTTGTCTTGTCCTCTTGCATTGAAGAGGATTGGGACACTTTCACATTCTTGTTTTGTTACATTAAACTTCCATCCATTAAATCAACCATCTTGTTCTTTAAACTTGTTTAGTGCATAATCAACTAAAACTTGTGACACTTTAGTTGTAGGGAATAGATAACTTTTCCTTCTTGCTCCTGCGGATCGATACCCTTCTTCCACATTGAGAGGTGCTACAGTGATCCCTTGCTCTTGGGGGTTATCAGTGGGCATTTGGCATGTTGGCAAAAGGAAAATGATTTTCATCAAAGATAACATCCCTAGAAATATAAACTCGATTAGAGGGGACATGAAGGCATTTATATCCTTTGTCTAAGGCACTGTAGCCTAGAAACATACACTTCTTCGAACGGAATTGAAGCTTGTGACTGTTATAAGCTCGAAGATGTGGCCAACAAGCACACCCGAACACCTTAAAAAAGGTGTAGTCCGGGGTTTCGCGAAGGAGACGCTCAAGAGGAGTTTTCATCTCAATGGTGCGGCTAGGAAGTCTGTTGATAAGAAAACAAGCCATGGTGAAAGCATCACTCCAATAATGCAATGGTAAAGACGCATGAGCAAGCAAGGTGAGACCGGTTTCAACAATATGCCGGTGTTTACGTTCAGCAGTGCCATTCTGTTGATGGGTGTGTGGACAAGACACATGGTGAGAGATGCCTAGGTTATGAAAGAAAGGATGGAGTTTCTCATACTCACCACCCCAGTCTGTTTGCACATTTTTAATTTTGCAATCAAGTAGACGTTCAACATGTTTTTGGAATTGAAGAAATACATCATAGACATCAGATTTGTGTTGAATCAAATAAAGCCAAGTGAAGCGACTTATAGAAGTTTGGGCAGGGCCCCACACATCTGAATATATGATCTCCAACAGAGATTGAGTTACACAAGTGGACAAAGAAAAAGGTAGTTGATGACTTTTCCCTTGTTGACATGCATCACAAACTGAAGGAATTTCATTTGACTCAACTAATGATGGAAGATCATGTCTACGAAGAACATGTTGAACTACTTGCAAAGCTGGATGACCTAGGCGACTATGCCACGTATTCTGTGACACCTTAACACTGCTGAGCGCTTGCTTGATTATTGGAGCTTTAATCTCATATAAACCACCACGGCAACAACCTCTAAGAATGGGCTCCCTCGTGTCCAGATCCTTTACAAAAAAATCATAAGGGTGAAGTTTAATAAAAACATTGTTATCAAGGGATAATTTACTCATAGAAAGAAGACTACGAGTGGCATCAGGAACATGTAGGACACGATTAAGACTAAGTGGCTTAGATGATGGAGTAGGTAGAAGTGCATGACCAATATTATGAATATGCATACCTGTCCCATTTGCTGCGTGGACTTGGTCGGTGCCGTGATATGGCTCACGCGTGGTGAGCCTGTCGAGGTCGTGGGTGATGTGGTGAGTTGCACCAAAATCCGCATACCAAGCAGGGTCGACAGCCTGTTGAGCGCCACCTTGAGAAGCAGCCATGGCCATGGCAATCTGCTTCTCCGTGACACTGCCATTGTTCCCTAAGCCGAGGAAGTCCTTGTTGAACCTTTTGTAGCACTTGGCAGCGACATGACCCACAATGCCACACAATTGGCACTCGACATCACGTCCGCGTCTAGTCCGTTGCTTCCCGGAAGTGTTCTGCGGAGCAGTCTTGGGCTGAGGCGGCGTGTGAGTAGGTGGCCGATAGGACGGGCGGAAACCACCCCCGCGAGCAGCGCCGTATGCAGCAACCGAGGGGGCGCCATATGCGCGACCGGAGGGCCTCCAAAGGCAGCTCCGTGTGCGGCAGGATAGTGTGCGCCATGTTCCGCGTGACGAGCCTTGCGCGTGCTCTCCGTGGCACTAAGAAGTGCAAAGAGTTCATAGATGGGCATGGGAGTGGTCCGCGCATTGACAACCTGATATATGGCATCGTACTCCTTGTCGAGACCAGCGAGGAGGTAGCCGATGAACTCCGAGTCCCGGAGCGGCTGGCCGATGCTTGTCAGCTGGTCAGAGAGGGCCTTCATCTGGTGGAAGTACACGGTCATGGAGAGATCGCGTTTCTTCAGTTCCGCCATGTCTTGGAGTATTCCAGACGAGCGAGCAAGGGAAGTCGCAGCAAACGCACCCTCAAGCGTCTTCCAGGCCTCATAGGCGGTGGCGGCGAAGAGCACCATGCTGACAACACCCTCTGTCATCGAAGAGACGAAGCCGTACACGATGGCTGCGTCCTGTTGCTCCCAGTGCTGCCGAGCAGGATTAACCTGCGGCAGCATGATGCCCCCGTGCATGATGCCGATGTGCTCAGGGGGGCATGGGAAGGACCCGTCGACATACCCCATGAGGCGATGGCTGCGGAGCAGGGGCACCACTTGGGCCCTCCAGAACAGATAGTTCTCGGAGGTCAGCTTGATGGTGATGGAAGGTGCAATGGTGATCACCGGTGGAAGCGCCGAGTTGGCAGTGACCGGATTGGCGGCCGGAGCCGCAAGGTTGTTGTAGATCGGCCCGGCCATGTAGCTAACAGGGGCCTGCGCGGAGGTCGACCCAAGCATTGCCATCGATGCATAGCCAGGGATTGACGCGAAGATGGAGAGCGCATCAGTTGGGGCAGCGCTACCCACCGGCTGGGACAGGCCCGACAGGGTGGATGTAGGGAGCGGCGGCGGCAGGGTCGCTAAGGGAAGCGACGGCAGCGGCAGGCTCGCCCCAGATGCTGCGGAGGTTGTCGAGAGAGGCGCCGAGGTGGTGTCACTTGGGGACGACGAGGACGCCATCTGATCGGAGCGACAGCGGCGCTAGGGCGGAAGCGATGGAGTCGCGGCGGCTAGGTCAGGGCTAGCTCTGATACCATAAAAACCTAACTAGAAAGAGGTATTGTGGGATGACTCGGCACACAAGGGCCGGCCAATGCCTTTCCATTATATAAATTAGTTGTTACATGGGGTTAGGTATAATACACCTAAACACAACACATATACACGTATATACACAGATTCTATCACTGTATAACCATCAGATAGCTGAATTTTGAATTCGCCATAAGTCACCTTTTACCAACAGTTATCCATTCTGTCAGCTATCAAGACTAGATTTGAGTCTGGTCAGTTCAAAACGGAAAAGAAGAGAAATTATAGACAGTCAGTCTAGTTTTTCCCCGATTTTACTAGTAAGCACGTGCAATGCACGCTTTTAGTCGTCGCGGAGACAGTATAAGTGGTGTATGACCCACGATGATTAATTCCGATCGGAGGAGTAATAAAAATATATCCTATTTCTCTTGCAGCAGGTTCTTGTATTAAGACATTTAAATGTGTCTCATGTCAAATGATGTGAGCGTATGCACATATAATTGACGATCTATAAGCACTTAAAAACAACTAAGCAACACGTACCCTCTCTGTTAGGGTTTCACGGCTCCGGCGGCGGCTCCTTTTCGCCTCGTGAGATCGGATCAATTCCGAATTCCTCTACTATCCGATCCCAATTCAACTTCGTTTCAACCTCGTTATACTTCGAATCGGCGCGGCTCTACCGTCTTGTTCCTCCTGGACCCTAGGTTTCGGGCGTCCCATGGCTTCGAGCTCGGCATCGACCAACTCCGGCGCTGCGGCGGGGATGGAGCCCGAGATTGATGACTTGCTGCAGCACCTCGATCTTCGAGATGATGAACTGGAGGACGTGGTGATCGGGGCTGAGGAGGTGAAAGTGTTTGAGAAGGACGCTCGCTGGCTGGCGATCGGCACGGTCCATACCTCGCGTTCCTATAGTGCTGATGCGCTGTTTGAGAAGATGAAGGCGATCTGGAATCTGTCTAGGGATCCGATCTGCAGAGAAGTGGGTGATAACCTGTTCATCTTCCAGATGCATTGCTTGGGGGACTGGAAGAAAGTTGTTCATCAGGGACCGTGGACCTTCCGTGGATGGGCAGTTCTCATCGAGGACTATGATGGCCGGGAGGACCCGGAGAAGATGACCTTTGGTGGCTTATACGCCTGGGCTCAGATTCATGGCATACCGGAACTCTACCGGAAAACCTCGGTGATCGACGACTTGGCAAGAAGGATTGGGAAGACAAAGGAGGTTCAGATGTCCCCTAAATTATTCTATGAAGGTAATTACGTGAGAATCAGAGTGATGATTGAAATTGATAAACCCCTGAAGCGTGTTGTGGGTCTGGACATTGAAGGGGAAGGGAAGAAGAGGCTCTATGTCAAATATGAAAAAGTTCCATACTTCTGTAAGCACTGCGGGCTGATTGGACACAATCATGAAGAATGCGGGGATGGAGTCTGGTCTGCTAGAGAGCTTCAGTATGGTGACTTCATGCTTGCACAAAGGCGTGCTGCTCCTCCACCAACGGAACCGCGGCCATTTACTGCTCGTAGACGTGGTGGTCGCTCGGGCTCTAGAGGTGGGGCTTCTGTGCAGCCTCGCAAACGCTCGTCGCAAGAGGCGGAGCTTGATGACAGTAATCTGCTGGATGATGCCACTAGCCCTATGAAAAATTCTACAGCGGATGCTGATATGCCCGTGACCGAGCTGGTGGCTAAGAAGAGCCTGGACTTCAATTCAGAAAAGCCTCCGCTAAACTCTGCTGATGGTTCTTTTGGGGCAGCAGACGCTACCCCTATCGTTCCTCCCCCTCCCCCTGGATACACTAACCCACGCGATCGCACAAAGCTGCGGAAGACTTCGGATAACACTAAAGACTTGGCAACATCGGCGGCCTCCTTCGAGGGGGACCGCCGGGCCCAATGACGACATTAGGTTGGAACAGTCGTGGGACGGGGCAACCCGCGACTGTTCAGGAGTTGGTCTGCCTGGTGCAGACTTACAAGCCCAGTCTGGTGTTCATCTGCGAAACTAGACAAAGTAAAGAACGAGTCGAGAATTTGCGGTTTAGAATTGGCATGAAGGAATGTTATCACGTGAAGGGTGATGGTACTGGAGGCGGCTTGGCTCTCTACTGGACAGAGGATGTTACAGTTAACTTACTCTCCTTTAGCAAACATCACATTGATGTTCACGTGAGTGGAGGTCCGTATGATCACATGTGGAGGGGCACGTTCATCTATGGTGAGCCGAAGGCGTGTGATCGTCATCTCATGTGGACTAAACTTCGGCAGCTTAAAGATCGCTCGGACAGGCCATGGATGATGCTAGGCGACTTCAATGAAGCTATGTGGCAGGAAGAACACTTCTCCCAAACTCCGAGGTCGGAAAGGCACATGATGAATTTTCGTGAGTTCCTTTCCTTTTCCGATTTGCATGATATTGGTTTCGTGGGGGTTCCGTGGACTTTTGACAACAAGCAAAAAGGTGAAAGAAATGTCAAAGTCAGATTAGACAGAGTTGTCGCCTCACCGGCATGGTCTAATATCTTCCCGGACCATAGGCTGCGTCACATTGCGTCTACACGCTCCGACCACTGCCCTATTCTGTTGTCTGCGGATGTTGCTAGTACCTGCAGGTCAAATAACCACATACGACGATATGAAGTAGCCTGGGAATGTGAACCTTCCCTGGCCGCTGCCGTCGAGGAGGCCTGGTCGCGCAGGGTTCCTGGGAGTGACCTTGGCGACGTTGCCGCATCGCTAAAGTCTGTGATGCATAATTTACAGCAATGGAGAAAAGATCATTTCAAATCTATCCCCAAGGAAATTGAGAAGAAACGTGTGTTGCTGGACGAGCTTCGTAATCGGTCCGACGACGCTAGTGTTGCTGCTTGCTTAGCTGTTGAGAAAGAGATGGAGGAGCTCCTTTACAGGGAAGAGATTATGTGGATGCAGAGGTCTAGGATTGCATGGTTAAGAGAGGGAGATCGTAATACAAAATATTTTCACCGGCGTGCTTCCTGGAGGAGACGAAAGAACAAAGTGCGGCGTTTAAAAAGGGACGATGGTTCTTGGACTACTGATTCTGAGGAGATGGAGTGCATGGCCAGAGACTTTTTTCAGCACCTGTATTCACGCGAGGAGAACATTAACCCAGCCCCTGTCATTGACGCTATGAATGCATGTGTTACTACGGACATGAATGCTAATTTGTGTTCTCCGTTCTCGGAAAAAGAAATCAGTGATGCTCTATTTCAAATTGGTCCGTTGAAGGCACCCGGGCCAGATGGTTTTCCGGCTCGTTTCCTGCAGCGGAATTGGGACTTGTTGAAAGAGGAGGTGGTACAGGCAGTTCAGACTTTCTTCAGTACTAGCGTCATGCCTGAAGAGGTTAACGATACAGCAATTGTTTTAATTCCTAAGAAGAATGATCCCGAGGCATTAAAGGACTTCAGACCAATAAGTCTCTGCAACGTGATTTTCAAGGTCGTCTCAAAGTGCTTGGTTAACAGATTGAGACCTATTCTTCAGGATATTATATCACCGACTCAAAGTGCGTTTATCCCTGGCCGTCTCATAACGGATAATGCACTGATGGCTTTTGAGTGCATACACTCGATTCAGACAGGCTCGGCCTCACTCAAGAATTTTTGCGCATATAAATTGGATATGGCCAAGGCGTATGATCGCGTCGACTGGAGGTTTTTGGAAGGGGTTTTAGCGAAGCTGGGCTTTCATAGCAAATGGATTCGGTGGGTTATGGCGTGCGTTACCACCGTTCGGTATACAATTCGCTTTAACGGTCAAATGTTGGACTCCTTCACTCCGTCCCGCGGCATCCGTCAAGGTGATCCCCTTTCGCCGTATTTATTTCTGTTTATTGCTGATGGCTTATCCTCTCTTATCCGCAAGGAAATTGAAAATAATTCTTTGCGAGAACTGCACATATGTCGGCGAGCCCCGGGTATTTCTCATCTTTTGTTTGCGGACGACAGTCTCCTTTTCTTTGAGGGCTCGGTGGAGCAAGCAATTGTTATTAAGTCGATCCTGGATCGATATGAGCAAGGTACCGGCCAGCTAGTAAGTCTTGGCAAATGCTCCATTATGTATGGGGACAAATGTACGTCTGAGGTACAAGCTGAGATCAAAGAAATTCTGAAATATGATACTAGCTGCTTTGAGGAGAAATACTTGGGCCTTCCAGTGCCGGATGGGAGAATGTCAAAAGGTAAATTCAAGACTACAAAAGGAAAGTTCACAAAACACGCAAGTGATTGGTCTGAAAAATATATGTCCTCCGGCGCAAAAGACATTCTCATTAAATTAGTACTCCAGTCAATCTCAACTTATGCTATGGGTATTTTCAAATTTCCCTATGGTTTAATTGAAGAGCTCGAACAGATAATCCGTAATTTTTGGTGGGGTGATGAGACCAATAAAAGGAAGATGCACTGGCTGTCATGGGACAAATTGGCTAGACCAAAGGCTCACAGTGGTATTGGTTTCCGCGACCTTCGTGTGTTCAACCAAGCTTTGCTTGCTAGGCAGGCGTGGAGGCTTCTTACTTCTCCTGACAGCTTGTGCGTGCGGCTTCTGAAGGCGAGGTATTTTCCAGCGGGTAATCTACTTGATACGGCTTTTATTCAGAACCAGTCACAGACCTGGCAGGGAATTGTGCATGGGCTAGATCTGCTGAAGAAGGGAGTTATATGGCGCATAGGTTCCGGCTCTAGTGTCAAGATTTTCCGCGACAATTGGCTCCCAAGGCCGGGCGCTTTGAAGGTCGACGGTAGAAGAGGCTCGTCTCGCCGTAAATGGGTATCGGAACTTATTGATCACGCCTCCAGGACTTGGGACGAAGCAGCTGTTCGCGAGTGCTGCTTCCCTCATGATGCAGTTGTCATACTTAACATCAAAATTCCCGCTCGAGCTACTGATGATTTTATTGCATGGAGTGGTGAGTCCAACGGTACCTTCAGTGTGCGGTCGGCATACAGAATTGGCCTGCAGCCAAAACTCCAAAGTCTTAGCCGTGGTCAATCCAGCTCTGAAGCACTAGGTGATCGGAAGATGTGGGACCTCGTTTGGAAATCGGATGTCCCTCCTAAGCTGAGAGTTTTTGCTTGGAGGGTTGCGTCTGATTCATTGGGTGTACTTCAAAACCTGAACCGTAGATTACCCAAGATTGACCCTATCTGTACTATCTGTGGGCATGATGTTGAGGATGCCCACCATGCCCTGGTCACATGCACGCTAGCCAGGGCCCTCAGGGATCAGCTGCGACATCACTGGACTATGCCGCCTGAGGATGTTTTCTATGCGAGAGACAAGGAGTGGCTGTTTGCTCTGCTACGCAACTCCCCCAAGGAACAGAGGCCGATGATCATCTTCACGTTGTGGCGAGCTTGGCATCACCGCAATAACATCGTGCACGGGGATGGAAAAGCCTCCGTGTCTGCCTCAGTTCCCTACCTGGTTAACTATCTCCGGTGCTTTTCTGGGCTTCGTAACAGTGCATTAGCCCCCACCTCTGCTGCTTGGACGGCTCCGGATGTTCATACAGTGAAAGCCAATGTGGATGCCGGCTGGGATCCATCATCGAAGAACGCAGGTGTGGGGATAATTATCAGAGATCACCTTGGGAGCCCCCTTTTGTCGGTGTGGAAGTTCATCCCAGTCTGCTTTAGTGCGGAAGAAGCTGAGATCATCGCATGTTTGGAGGGTCTCCGTAATCTAGTCTCACTACGCCGCTGGCCGGCTGTGCTGGAGTCGGATTGCCTCCGAGCTGTGCATGCAATAACGACCGACACGAAGGAGGGTTCGGCGAGTTGGACCGCGGTTCTAGAAGCACGTGAACTGCTAAAGATCTTTCGAGATATCTCGGTGGCTAAGGTGGATCGTGTGGGTAATGGAGTTACTCATGTCTTGGCTCAGTTAGGCAAGTCGGGGTTTTCTCATATTGTTCGTGATGCAGTGCCCGACTGCGTTCGGGAACTGGTCACCCTTGATTGTAAGGACATTATACCTACCTAAAGCGGCAAGTTTCAGACGCACTTTTTTCCTTTCAGGGTACCTAAGGGGACTGGAAGGTTTTTAATGAGGCGGCTTGCTTGCTATATTTATACAGAAAATTTCAAAAAAAAAACAACTAAGCAACATTATCTATATTTCTTTTATGATGGTTCTTTTTTGAGGTCCATCTATTGATGCGATCAACAATACTTTCGTTCCATGGCTAGGATGTTGTTTATAGCTTCATTTCCTGGAACAAAAGAAGAGAGCGGAGAGCACCAACCTACCCACCGCCGCCTGCCACTCCGGTGGTGGCGTCCACAGCTAGGATGCGATTCTCTCTTTTGAGGTCCATCTATTGATGCGATCAACAATACTTTCGTTCCATGGCTAGGATGTTGTTTATAGCTTCATTTCCTGGAACAAAAGAAGAGAGCGGAGAGCACCAACCTACCCACCGACGCCTGCCACTCCGGTGGTGGCATCCACAGCTACACGTCGGATGCCGCTCTGGCTCCGGCGGCCACCTGCCCCGCCTTTCTTCCCTCGTGCCTGGCCATGGCTTTGTCTCCCTCCCCGCGCCGTTGGGCAGATTAATCGGATGACGACGAGGTGGACTTCTCTCCCCGCTCCTACTACGCAGTGGCGGAGCTTGGCCAGAATTTTAGATGGGGCCAAGGCCCAAAGAAAGAGCATCGAGCCAGGGACCAGAATATGAAAACTGCTATGTAAATGGGCCATGTACTATTGGGTCCTTCTGTGAATTACATTGGGCGGGGGAGGGGGCACAGCCCACTTTGGCCTCATCGTAGCTCCGCCCCTGCTACTACGAGGTGCTACGGAGCCTTCTTCTCGGGCCCGTGCATTCTCCCCGCCTCGGTCTCGCGCGAGAGGATGCCCCTAGGTCAGCAAGCGCGGCGTCGCTTTCTGTGGACTCTACGACCCGTGGACACGTGGTAGCCCCGATGACGGGCCTAGGAGCTAGGAGGGGTGGTTGTGCTGCTTCGGAGGGCGTCTCGGAGGTCGGGTTTGCTCGGAGGCGCCGTCCATGAGTACGACAGGCCTGAGGCTAGTTCGCCATCCGCCTCTTCTTCATTCGTTGTACGTGCGGGGGGCGAGGCCATGGCAGCACGTGGACGGCGGCATTAAGTGCCGGAGGGAGCCGGCGTGGGTCATCGGGGATGGACTCCCTCCCGATCTGTCCGGGTGCTGCTTGAATTGCACTCACCCCGGCCACATAGCGGTGGAGTGCCCCAACGACATCAAGTGCCTGAGATGCAAGGAGGATGGGCACCATGCCCGTGCATGCACTCAGCCCCAGCAACCGTTGTTGGCGGAGATGCAGCGTGGTGGAGGTCCTAGCACTAGTGAAAACGGGCCTTTATTTCGGGTTGGTAACGGCCTCTAATCCCGGTTATCCAACCGGGACAACGAAATCGGGACTAAAGCCCCCTCCTTTAGTCCCGGTTGGCCACAAACTGGGACTACAGTCTCTCCACGTGGCCGTGGTGGTGCGCTGGGGCTGGAGGACCTTTAGTCCCGGTAGGTGTCACCAACCGGGACTGATGTGTTTAGAGTTTTAGGGTTTTTTCATTTTGAGGTTTGGTTTATTTTTACTTTTCATTTTGATTTTTCCATACAATTATTTTTCATTTCAAACAAGTTTTCATATACATATTCTACGCTACTACATACTATACACGTTGATACGCTACTACATACTATACACGTTGATACGTATATAATATAATTTTTCATATATACAATTTGCCTACGAGCATACATATATATTGCATGGAGATCATTAAATTACATGAAGGGATTAGCAGCAATGGTATTCTCCACTTTCAAATATGACCTCCATAAGCAAAAAATCGCGCCAATTCCTCTTCAATTGCTCGTAGGTCATTCTCTGATAGGAGCTGCTCCCGTATGCTTTCGATCTTTAAAGAAGGAGATCAATATGGAGAGTGGCGTTTTGGTGCCCGGGCTCATATGATCCCGGTTTTTTTTCGATTTTTTTAAAATACTAAAATGTTTCGAAAAATTCTGAAAAAAATTGGACATGAACATATTGAAGTATTCAACACTCGTGTAAAAATTCGATAGAAAATATCAAATTTTGCGCCCTGTGTAAAAAAGACAAATCTGTCTTTTGAATAGTGGACTGTTCACCTATTTTGTCTGTCAGATTTTTGTCTTTTTTGCACAGGGTACAAAATTTGATATTTTCTGTCGAAAATTTACACGAGTGTTGCATACATGAATATGTTTCCGCACAAATTTTTTCAGAATTTTTCGAAGCGTTTTCAAATTTTTAAAAAATCGGAAAGGCAGCCGGGCTCATATGAGCCCGGGCACCGAATTGCATTGAATATATGAGTTGCATGTATATATATCAAATCATCATAAAAAAAATTGTGAATAGTGTTTACATACTTCAAGTTGTCTTACATCTCTGCGCCGTTCACTGGTCATCATTATAGCTAGCCAAATGGGCCGTGCCAAATGGACCGGCCCGAGGCACGATACTTTTGGCCCGGCCCGAGCATGACACGGGCCGGGCTGGGCTCAGGACGAACTTCATTTCCCGACACGCGGACCGGCCCGACACGGCACACCGATTAGGTTTTTTCTTCTTTTTTTTGTAGATTTTATAGCTATTTTACCTATCTATACCTCTTATAAGAATAAACCCCACTAAGAGATCATTTAATTTGTCTATATCTCAACATGCACCCTAGCCACATCATCGTCTAACCACAGCCCGTCCGATTTTCATCTCTAACTGTTCATCCAGTTGTCTCAGAGTGATGCCCAGCAAAATGCAACGTTGTCCCATACTCTACCTCCTATAAAAAACAAAACAAAAATCGACCTTTGGTCTCCGCGCGCGCAGGTTATTTCTCCACAACTCTCTTCGTCTCCTCCATTATTTGTCCTGCCTCTGTATCTTCCCCAGAGTCCACAAGCTACGAATAAAAAAGGAAGGCTATGTCTAGTGAGCAATCGATTGCTCATTAGTCCAATAGAGCAAACATCCTAATTAAGGAAACTAATGATCCCACATGCATGGAGCCCTTCCACACGTGCATTTAGTTTCATGATTTTTTTTTTCAAAAAGTCATAACTCTTAATTCGTGTGTCAGAATTGTGATCCGTTTTCACCGTTGGGTCTCTTGCAACGAACTCTTCAAAACTAGACCCCATTTGTACATGTTTCGACAAACTTTTTTTTGAGCAGCAACTCTAGTATTTATGCCAGCAACTTCATACTAAGAGTTGCTGACAATACTTTTATGTACTCCCTCCGACCCGTTTTAATGGTCGCAGGCGTGTACAAGCTTTGTACTAGTGTAGTTCATTCTTCACGCCCATTAAATCGGATCGGAGGTAGTATTTTGTAGTCAACTTAGGTTCCAAGAGATACTCAACTAAGGTAGTGAGCAACTTGATATTACTGAGAAGATCAACTTTGTATAGTCATCCTATGGTGCGTTGCAAATAGAGAATGCACAATTGATACACTTCTTGAATATAAGTTGTTTCTGGTGGTGTTTTAGTTGCATTCACCCCCCACTAGGTTGCAAGTGAAGCAAAAACCATTGCTGAAATATCTAAAAATAAGTTGTTGCTGGTGGTGTTTTAGTTGCGGTCATTGTTCATTGGGTTGCAACTCGACCATGCGTAGTTGCTGCACTCTTTGAATAAGTTGTTGTTGTTAGTGTAGTTGCCAATTTTGTACTAAAAGTTGCTACAGTCTCTTCAATAAAGTTGCTCGTGTTGGTGTTTAGTTGCAGTCTAAATCCAATTGTGCTGCATTCTGCATGCAACTAGAGAAGATGCATAGTTGTTGCACTCATTTAATAAGTTGCTGATGGCGGTGTCTTAGTTGTAGCCATCCCCACTAGATTGTAACTTGGGAAGGCTTAATTGCTGCACTCCCTTAAGTGAGTTGTTGACGGTTAGATGAGTTGTTGTTGGTGGGACTTTAGTTGCAAGTATGACCACAAGGTTGAACCTGGAGAAGGCACAATTATTACACTCCTTTAAATTGTGTTGTTGATGAGTGTGGTGGTGCCGGCACATTGAGTTGCAGGGGAGGGGTAGAGCATCGTCGGCTGGTCGAGACGCAATGAAGGGGCAAAGCGTCTCCATCGGTTAAGACTGGCGGTGCCCAGCCATCTGTGGAGGCAGGCCGAACGGTGGCGGGTTGGAGCTCAAAGAAAATGGGGATGGTGGGCTGATTGGTCATGTCGACATATGGCTAGTGGATTACAACATGAGCATGTAAAATTGTTGCACTACTTTTTCTCCGAAAAGCAACTCAATTGTTTAGTCAAATAACTTCATACTAAGAGTTGCTTACACTAATTTAAAGTTGTTCCCCTTAGTGTTTTAGTTGCAGTCATCTCTCACTTGGTTACAACTGGAGAAGACATGGTTGCTAAACTATCTCGAAATAAGTTGTTGGTGGCATTTTTAGTTGCAACCATCCTCCACCTAGTTGCAACTCAAGTATGTATAGTTGTTGTGCTTTTTGAATAAGTTGCGGACAACTCATGTTGCGAAGCTAGATCAAATAGGCTTGGTCGATCGAATTATAGGGAAGCTAACTAGATTGGACCGACCACGTACATGAAGCAAGCAAGCTAGTTTGGATATGATTGATCTAACAACAAAGACCAGCCTACAAGGTCTCGGGATGGAGGAGCAACAGCAGCCGACCAAGTAGAGCAGCAGCAGCGGCCAGACAATATATGTCACGCCGAGCAGTTGAAGTCACCGGAGGAGCAGCTCGGGTGGCCGCCGGAAGGAGTCCACGTCGGGTGAGCTGTGGGGTCTGCCAGAGGACAAAATCTGGTCACTGTTGGTAGGAACCGATCCAAGAAAAAAGGAAACGAATTGTGAGGGCATGTGGAGACGCGCGGCCAGATCCGGCCACCGCCGGCCGGAACCAGCCAACTAGCACCGGAGGAGAGGAGTAGCTGGGCATCGCGCTTGGCGGTTTCCGCGTCGGAGGAGAGGCCAGTTTCCGCGCCGGAGGAGAGATGCGGGAAGAATAGGTGGGAGGAGTGAAGCGCCTGCACCCACGTGTTAGGCTATTGGAACGGTGACGCGCGGAACATGTGATCGACTTGATCCAATGAATACGAAGCGACCGCTCGATGAAGCAAACCAGCACGCGTGCACTTTTTAGCATCTGGAAAAAAAAAGATCCGATCTGGCCCTCCCCTCGCCTAAATTTTATTAGAAATCCCTTGGATGTTGTAATGCTTGAATTTGATGATGAACAGCTTGTAAGTTTTGAATATATAAAGAACTGATCATAAAATTGGAATACTATACAGAGGCAACAACAGCTTGTCCCCACAGTCGACTGCTGCAGACATATCCACATCGTAGCCGGCCAAGCAGTAGAAATTCCAAATTATTGATTGATTTAGTTAATTGAGAACAACTGAAGCGATGAAATTTTCCTACCATAGCCAGAGTTTCAGAGAAGAGAGGAGCTATTTCAGACATCTCCCATCAGTTCGTCAGCTCTTCCTCCATTGGGAGCTCGCGATGCAGTTCTCGGTGAGGGCATGTAGAGCAGCGTCCGGCGCTGGGGAGGATGCATGCACGACGCATACGCAGCTGCGCGAGACCGCGTGGTCGATCACAGTTCGTGCAGACCCATAAATCTTGGATTGGGATTGGCCTAGGCGTTGGCAGTAGCAGTAGAAAGTGGAGGCGGGTCGGTCGATGGAGCTCCGTCAGCAGCAGCGATTCGACGCGACGGGTGGTCGGGATGGGCTTCAGCAGCGAGCCACACGGCCACGAGGTCGGAGGCGGAGAAGCACCTGCACGTGACGGAAAGCTCTAGGTCGGAATGAGGAGGGATATTCGACCGAGAGAAGGCAACAGACGCGGCCACGAAGTCGATCTGGCGACAGCGCAGATCCAAACACCGATTGGATGCAGGTACTGGCTGCTGGAGGACCTGGAGCTCGTAGGCGGGAAGGTTTAGGGCCTTCGCCGCCCCATTCCACCGGCCAAAGGAAGTGAAGGTCACCGGAGTCCGAAGATCAAGATGTGGTGGTCGGATGTGGGCGGCGGTCAGGGACGGGTTCTATTGGGAGCCCAATCGGTGTTCGGGTATAGGGAGAAGAAAATAATCGAATCGGTACGTAAAACTTCGGCACGGACGAGCGGAACCATCGATGGAACAAGGCAACGTACAAACCAAAAAGGCAACGTCCGAACCAAATAAGGCTTATTGCCTTTATTATTAGGTAGGTATAGATTAGGTAAAGATACGGGTGGCATAGGTGGGTAATTTTTACCAACTTGAGGGTTAATTCAGATGACGTACCAAACCAAACCGCGGAAGCCTTATTGCTTTTATTATTAGGTAGGTACTAGTAAAAGTGCACGTGCACGCACGTGTAATATTGGTACATATAATATTAAGAAATCATATTAAATGTATAATCTCATTTATCAAAAGTGAAACGATAATATAACAAAATTGTCATGTAGGTATTTATATTTAAATCACAGAATCAAGGGTTACCAAATATTAATGGAAAAGATGGAAGTTCTATGTCCCATAGATTAGTTAGGCTTTGGGGTTGCGTGTGAGCTGACTTGTTTTCTACTTGGTTAGTTCCACATAGGTGTTTTATTTGATGGCTAACATGGGCCTTCAATTCAAAGAAATTTATTGCTCCATATGATAGTAATCAAGCTAAATCTAATTTGTTTTTCCATCTTTCATATCTCTAGAAGCAATTTCTCTTTTCATCTTTCATATTCTCTGTAAAGTACGACATAAAGAGAAAAGGTGTATACCAAGAATGGATATCCAGTACAGTAGAAGAGGTAAACCGTAGCTAGAAAAAGAGAGATGACAAAATCATTACAGTGAATAGCTACAGAAAGATTATGTTATTGTCCGGGTGGCCCGAGAGAGTCTAGTAAAGAACTAACAAAGCTGCTCTGTGCTGATGGACATAAGAGTCTCATCTTCAGTACGCCATGCTGCTTCTCCAAGTTTGTAGAACGTTCTGCTACTCCTGTGAACAATGAAGATGGCCACTCCTCGAAGTTTCTAAGGGAAGGCAGTGTCCAGTCCTTCCGAAATGGATTTATCTCAAGTGATGCAACTTTACAGACTAAACAATTCATGTTTTAACTTGAGCTTGGAGCTGATAATTATTTTGAAGATGGCAATGCATCAGATAAGCATGGGGTGGTTCTGTCATAATAGTCAACCTCTTTTTTGTCGACCACAGGTAATCTTGGAGGCCACCATGTTGTTGTCCTGAATGAGCTTGGAGCTGATAATTATTTTGAAGATGACAACGCATCAGAAGAAGCGTCGATATGATCAGCGGTTCTGCGGTTCTGTACTTTACAAAAGTAAGAGAAAAATGAATTAGTGTCCATTGTTTTTATGATAACATAACACGATTATGGTCATAAACAGAGCCTTGTGCATTGGACCTCATCTGAATTGGTGAGACATACATAATCCTAAAATTATATAATATATTGAGACATCTCGAAGGTAAAAAAAAACCTGAAGAAGAACCGACAACATGAATGTGAACCATATGATCAGGAGTTCAGAACTTAATAGAAATAAATAAAATTAGAAAAAGACCTTACCTGTTTACGGTGAAAATTCCTCCATATAAATCATAGTAGACTAAGATATAGCTTTACAACTTATTGGAAATATCTTCGGTTCTGATAAATAAACCTACCTATAGATGATATATATTGTCTTGTACACGGATAGTCTACTCAGATGGGCTCAGGTTGGCATAAACTGAACAGAAATGTTTGCTGCCATGTAATGTAATACTCATAAGTTGATTCATTTACTCACTACTAATATTTTCTTTAAAACTTAAGGTTGTGAGAAAAGCTATCAAGGACCAAAGAATTGACACCAGTGACATGCTTGTGAGACAAGCTGTCAACTTGTCAAGGACCAAAGAATTGACACCACGAACATGGCTAGCTGATCGATATGCCAAGATAACAATTAACAGTGGTATTATCATTTCTAATTACCTGTTGTCTAATCTCTGAAGCAATTGCTTATCTGCATTGTGGTTCAAAATGTGCAGAATTGCAACAAATATGTACCAATCACCACTAATCCTGAAGGCGCAGATTATGCAATTCAGGTACCAGTTGTCAAACTTCCGACCTGTTGTTGTCCAGGAGCCCACCGCCTTGGAGGAGCAGTCCGCCGTCGAGCTGGGTGCAGGTGACGGGAGGCGGCATTCTCATGGGTAGGGCGGCCACGACGGGCATGCTGATGACGGGCGGTGGTGTCCTCACGACGGGAAGGGCGGTGGCATCTTGGAACACGGCGACGTGGGGGCAGCACGGCGACGTGGAGGCATGTTGGCGGCGTCCTCGCGACGGCAGACGGGCAGGGCGGCAGCGACGCGCACGCTGGTGACGGGCGGCGGTGTCCTCACGACGGCCGACGGGCAGGGCGGCGGCGAGGCGTGTGCTGGTGACGGGCGGCGGCGTCCTCACGACGGCCGATGGGCAGGGTGTCGGCGTCGAGGCAGGGAGGGCGGAGGCTGCGGCATCCTCCGGCGGGCAGTGCGGCGTCGTGGTCGTCCTGTCCCTGGCAGTGGCAGCGTCGTGTGTGGCCAGTCCTGTGTGTGGTGGACTGACGGGCAGGAGGCGGGCGGCGCGGCGTGGACAGGGCTGTGCAGGTGCGGTGGAGGGAGGCGGAGGACATGGAGGCAACCGGGATCTCGGGCGGCAGGGAAGCGTCGCGGCTCCGGGCGATGTAATCAGTTTCCCTTTTTTTCAGGATGATATGATCTGCGCGACGGGAGGGGATTTCGGTTTTTCCTCCGCGGTGGAGTGCGGTCCGTCGGTCCAAATTACTAAGTGCACACGGAAGTCCTGATCAGTTAATAATAACCGTTAGATGTAGATCCGTGGGAGAATCGAGTGGTGGAGATATTTCGGTTTTGTTTTGATTGGGTTCACGGAGCCGAACTGATGTTGGATTGTTTATTAGTAGTGGAGATATAGCCCAATTCGTAAAAGAAAGAAACAAGATCCAGTTCCAAAAGAAAAAAAGAAAGATCCGATCTGGCCCTCCCCTCGCCTAAAATCACACCAAGACCAATCATCTGATCGATTTGCGGTGGAGCCCTAGCGCCATGGATCTGTTGCTGGGCGACATCGTGCAGGATTTCAGTTACATCGCCGACCAGGAGCCTTTCCGGCCGGTGAATTGCCGGAGGAAGGAGGCCTATTGCGTGCCCAACGGCGATGCCATCGTGAAAGGCCTCACGCTCTTGGTGCGCCTCGGCCGCGACGACGACCCGGCCGGCAGACCCGAGCTGTGTCTCTCCGCGACCGAGGATGTCTTCAGCCTCGTCGCGCTGGAGCTCAACGCCGACAAGGTGGAGAGCTACGGGAGTAAGACCCGTCTATGCTGTCGCATCTACACCGTGGACGGGGACGTGATGGTCATCCACATCTCTTTCATCCCCACCTTCGAGGTCGAGGACACCGAGCCGTCCTACTACCTCGTCTACGACTCTGCTGCCGCGTCGCTCTTCCTGCTCCCTACCGGGCCTCCCTCTTGCTGGAGCATCTACACCCCCATCCCTCTCAGGGTCAAGGTAGGAAAGCAGCAGAACAGGTACTCGCTGGTCCTCATGGCGGAGAGATCGGTCTGCACTCCAGCAGCAAATTACACCGACCCCGTTCTCTGCCTCTGGTCATCACCTGGCGACAACATGTACGAGGAAGAAGGTGCGTGGGTTGTCAAGAAACGTGTGCCTTCCAATGCTGTCTGGGCCACCCCCTTCGAAGCGCACGTGGTGTTCTCGTGCAAGGGCAACGCAGTCTGGGGCGACCTCGGGCAAGGTATCATCTACTGCCGCTGCAGCGACCTGGTCGACGGCCCGAAGCCAGTTGATTTCAAGCACATCATGCTGCCCGAGGAGTGCAGGACTGTTTACAACAAGTACGACTGGGATCAGGAACCTTTGGATGTGTCCCGGACCATGGGCTGCGTCGGGGACTGCATCTGGTTCGTCCTCATCGAACCATCAGTCACTCACCCTGACGATGCCAAGGTGAAGGTCTGGACTTTGGACATCCTGTCAGGGGACAAGCAGTGGAGCCTGCATACGGTTTTCAGTATGCAAAGCCTATGGAAGCTGGATCTCTTCAGGGCAATGGGGTTGCCAAAGACCATACCTCTGTGTCCCTTCCTTAAGCAGCGGGATGGTTGTGGCATCTACATGTTCCTGCATGAGCAGTACAGAGAGGACTATGCTCACTTTGTGTGCATTGACTTGAGCAGAAGGTATAAGGCTAAGGCGTCTGTCCGGTCTGCGAGACGTCTGGTCATGCCGAGGATGGAGTGCGCTGTTGTCCTGCATCCCAATTTCTTCGGTCCACACCCCAAGGATGTTTGAGGTTAGTCCATCATTCCCTTGTCAGTTTATTCCACTACTAAGCTGCTTCATTTGTACTCAACAGTTTGGTGAATTCACCAGTTATCACATTCTCTAGTCTGTTTGTAAGTTTGTTGCCACCTAACACATGGTAAATAGAGCTAGCACATTCATGTTGTACCCTGTCCAAGTTGTCAATTATTGTGTCATTACTTGATTATATACCAGACAAGTAGCATACAGGCCCATCAATCTCAGTTTAAGTCCCATCTTTCCCTTGTCAGTTTATTCCACTACTAAGCTGCTTCATTTGTACTGAACAAGTTGGTAAATTTGCCAACTATCACATTCTCTATTCTGTTTGTAAGTTTGTTGCCACCTAACACATGGTAAATAGCGCTAGCTCATTCATGTTGTACTCTGCCTAATTTGTCAATTATTGTGTCATAACTTGATTATATACCAGACAACTAGCATACAGGCACATCAATCTCAGTTTACGTTGTCTTGTTTTTGTCAGTGTTATCGCGTATGGATGGAATGGTACGTTTGCATCATGGAGCTCCGTTTTGGCTCATCAAGGATCAGCATAACCTTAAGTTAGAACATTATTGGACTGCATGTGCTTACTAAACTTAACTGTACCTTTCTGAGTTACGTATTTGTGAAGTACTTAACTCTCAGTTAAGTGTACCTATGCAACCCTAAGATAAATGTACCTTTGTTGTTTATTCAGTGTTAGCTAGCTGGTGAGCTGTTAAACTATCAGCTTTGTAATGAGTTATGTAATGGATGATGTTAGTGTTAGCTAGCTGGTGAACTGTCAAATTATCAGCTTTGTAATGGATGATGTCGCCACTTGAAGTTGCCATTGTTTCCTACTCCATTCGCCAATGTTTGTATTAGTTTGGTGTTGAAGTTGTGATTGTTTTCATTCTCTGTTCGTTTATTGATATTTCATTTGTTCACTTTTATAAGACATTACAATTTTGGTCACATACATTCTAAAAGGAGTGAATCTAGACTCATTCTCATTTTGTACATAGATTCACCCGCCCATTTTCCTACGTATGCGGTCAAAATTCAAAGGTTAAGTAGTGTGTCTTATAAAAGTGCAAAATTAAAATGTTAAGTAGTGTGGCTTATAAAAGTGAATGGAGAAAGTATTTAAATTAAAAACCTGTAATCAGAATGGATGGGTTTGCCTATACGCAGCACCATAGACTTATGACCGTATTCAACATCTAGATGATTTTACAATGCGGCGTGCTGAGCCTCCTCATAGACATAGGACCGTATTCAACATCTAGATGATTTTACAATGGGGGCGTGTTGAGCCTCAGGGCTTGTTTGGTAGCTGAGGGAGGTGAACCCAGGGAACTGAACCGCTAGAGGAAACTTTCCTGTGTACAAGGGATCCTCCTCCCACCCAAGGGAAATACCTCCTGTGGGAAGTTCGTTTGGTGGCAAGGGGGAGGGGGCTGAGAGCAATCATGCACACACACATACTGAAAAAATCCAGAAAATGTTAAAAACGAACACAGCAGTCACAAATAACTCCAAAAGAGAGTCGCAAATACTATCAAAAAATTAGAGAAGATCACAATAATTTCAAAAACCGTAACAAACACCAATAATTCGATGCAAGGTTCCAGCATATACATCAGCCACTACATAAATTTTGTCAGAACAGTGACAATACATTCATGGATATTCCACATGTATCATTAACGAAGAGAATTATTGGACATCTGTGCACCAACGGTGATGGAATTCAGCAACCAAAAATGGGTGAGGATGTGAGAGCAGTCTATTTTATTTCTCTTCCTAGGTGGAAGATCCATCGTCTTACTCTTCACTTTGTAATATTTGTCGAGTTCTTGTGTGTTACATGTTCCTCAGAACCAACTGGTCAGCATCAACCTTGCAACCCTAGCTGCAAGAAATTGGGGAAAGAAATCTCTCTTGAGTGAAACTGAAAAGAAACCTTAGCAATAAGAAAGTAAACATGGATCATGAACATGATATTCTTTTAGGTAAAGTATTTTCTCACTTGTCGTAAGAAAAAGAATATCTGGCCTTATATGAGTCTCAGTAGTCAATACAATTTCTCCATAGAACTACATATAATTCCTGAAAATGATATTACTGTATCGATATATTGTATACAGTCAACTAGCTATTTTCCATTTCAACTATCAGAGCTAGAGCCAAAAACTTAGGCAAGCAAGAATAAGTGAAGATACTTATTGTCACCATGACATGGAAAATTAAATTGTAAAGAACCGCAGACACATAATTATTTCTTTTCCTACTTTATGTCGGAGCAGGATTATTTGATGCTTGGGAAGTGCAATAAATACTGATCAAGATAATAAATCAGAAGTATGGATGGGATCCGAGAGAAATAACAACTCTAGTCAAGAATGGTGCAAAATAACTAAATTTGAAAGTTTGCTTGCAAGATCTGGTTTCTGGTAAAGTTTTGCAAAACAAATATGCCACTATATATCTATCAATGAGTTTTTCATATTAGGTAACAAATCACCTGAACTAGCAATGAGCTTTTCATACTAGGTAACAGATCACATGAAGATTTGTTCTGCTTGGAAGACACCATTTAGTTCCAACAAGTTGTAACAAATGCGCGGGGTCACACTAACAGGGGAGAAGACAGACTCAAAAAATGCCTCCAATCAAGAGAAATAAACGAAGGCCTTCCCTCCCTCTCCAAATTATCGATCCAGATCCGTGAGCTCACATCCCTATCCTCACAACGTCTAAGGGGTGTGAAACAAGTATACACATAGCACTAGCATTTAACTAAACCAATGCTTAATTTTAGCGACAAAAACACAACCAGATCATGATGCTAGAACTTGTCATGTCTAGAAAAGAATATGGAACATGCCAATGTTAGTGCTCTACACCAAGTCTTGCTCGATATATATATATATTTCATTCATTTAATTCACAAGCAATTTGTGCAGGAAGATGGACAAATTTGCTAGCATGAATGACGATCAAGTTCATATGCATTACAAACTAAATGTTGATAATTTGGTTTACTCGGTGCAATCAATCGCTAATACTAGAGAATAAATTCAATCATTTATGCTTTTGTGTTCCTTAAACACACCTCAAAGTGCATAAAATTAATTACAACCTGCAAGTGTATGTATCTGCCCAAGTGTGGAGCATAACCTCCTATTACTTTCTGAGACTATAACATCAATGCAGAATTTCTTCTAAAGTATAGTATATCACCACAGGTGAAGATTCATGAACATACAATAAATGCGCCGTGCAAGCAACCATAGAAGCGCAATTCTAAATTATGCACAATATGGTTTCTCCATCGCAGCAATTTGTTCTTTCAATAAAATAAAAATATGAAGGCTTGGTTCTTGGAGTTAAGGAAGTTTTTTCGATTCACATAAAATGCATAATGAGACATACCATGTCAAAGAACTGGTGCAAGTTATCCTTCCTCCCATCATTTCAGCATCTTCACAAGCATGGCCAATTTGAATAAGCAGATCATAAGTTATGTTCCTGGTTTTCTTGTTAGCCTACGAATAAACATAAACTCATCACCATAATCTCCCATCTGACTTTCTTTACCATATAAATACATTCAGAAGCTTTCCTATCAGAAGGAATGAGATCTTTGCTTCAGTAACAACAGTTGAGAAAAGAATTATGTCATCCAACACTTAAACACTCGATCAATATAAGCAGTAAGGTCTAGCGTACACAAATAATGACTTCCAGACTCTATTCTGAACAGAAAACCTCAGTAACAATCATAGGACAGAGGAGTGCAGTCACCGGGCCATGGGCGTCGGCGTCGGGTACAACGTTTGGTTCGTCATCCTCGAGTCGTGCGAGCACCCTGGCAACACCACCGTGGTGGTGTTGAGCCAGGACCTGTCCGACGATTGTGCCGGCGAGCCGCGATGGGAGAGGCACATGGAGCTGAGCCTGCTGAGCATCTGGGCGCTAGAGGGATTCGTGAAGGCGGGGCTGCCGAGAAGGGTGCCAGGGGCGCCATTCCTCAGGGAGTATAACGCCGGCATAAGCTACCTCTTCCTACCGACGGCCGATGAGAAGGCCGAGACAGGGTGCTACCTCGTTGGCATCGACGTGGGCGACAGAAGCGAGCCACGTCTCCTGCCGCCCCGACGCCTCGCAACGGTCCCGGTTCTCAATGATCAGCCGGACCTCTTGTGTCTTGAATTCTTCCACCGGCGACGTCGGTGCAACCAGGAAGAAGCTCCCATCCAGCCTTCTATCTAGCCTGCTTAATTTGCTTCAACAACATGTGAGCACAAATGGAATGCTTTAACAGCATATGTCTACATTTGTTTGCAGAAACAACTTGTCATGAAGCAAACTCTTGCTGCGATGATCTTCTTGCGGTGATGATCTTCTTGCTACAATCATATGTCTACAATGTTGCTGCAATGATCTTCTTGCTGCAAGCTTCTTTCTTCTTGTTTATGTGACCATCTTGTCAAATAATCTGGGATAAACCTGAGAAGCAGAATTATGTTCGTGAGAAGCATTCGACTTTTGATCAAATTTTGTGACTTTTGATCAAATGTTATTGTAATAACCTGGGATAAACCTGGGAAGCATGAGTTATTGTTACTGAATCTTATGAATTGCTTAAACTTTGTGTCCCATGTGCTGTGAAAAAATAGCTGGTTTTTGTTTATGAACTGTGTACTTACATGCTGTTAAAAAATATCAGGTTTTTATTTATGACCAAAATGTGGCAATTTTGTAATTGTGTGCACTAGGTCTGTGAAAAACACCTCTTTGCAAAACCTGAGTACCAAACAACGTGAAATGGTGGGGGGTTTTGGTGGAGAAGGGGATTGGGAGGGGTTGTAGTGTTCTGGGTGTGAGGAGTGTTTTCACCCAAAACACTAGGTAATATACACTAGAAAACACCCCAAAACTCTCTGCCGAACAAGGCCTCAAGTGTCTCCGTGGCAATGTAGGATTCTATAAGTCATTAGGCCATTATTATCGGTCACTCAATTGCTTATTTGTCGTGATGAGATCCCCCACATACCAGTCTCCGAGGAGTAGACCCCGGCGACGGCTGGGTGTGGCCTTCCGTCGGAGCTGCTGTCTACCAAGACCACCTTGAAGGGGCTCGAACGGCAGTCTCCGTGCACGTGGTCTTGGTTGTCGCTGGTAGCGCAGAGCACCGCTCCGTTATGGACCATGTAGCCACTATCGGCAAATTCCGACAGAACAGCGATGGTGCGACGGTCGCCGGAGACAGGGTCGAACAAGACTAGCTGAAGCAGCGTCCAGCTGATGATGAGGATGCGTCCATGGCGGCTCCCGAGCACACTCCAGGCACCCGACGCGCCGTCATCGCCGCCGAGTCACAGGGAGAAGCGCTCGGTAGGGATGCGGTTGGGAGGGTCGAGAAGTGAGGTGTGACCTCCCCGCCGTGGTTGTCCCTCCCGAAGACACCGAGGATGGGGGGCTTCCGGTGGTGGGCGCGGAGGCGGCGAAGGAAGGAGGCGTCGGTGACGATGCTCCGCCAGCGCTTGCAGACGAGAGAGGCACTGTGCCGAGTGTCGCACTCGGCATAGGCCCAAATTGCATATTTGCCGAGTGTTGTACTCGGTAAACACACCAAAAAAATACCAGGATCATTTTTCATTTTGCCAGATCCCTGCAATTAAACACATTTTTCATATATTTTTATATTTCATCACTGGGAGCACTCACACATCACATATTTCATATCCAAAAGCACTCAAACATCATTTCATAATCTGAAAGCACACAAACATGACTCCACTCATAGTTTAACACAATCTGAAGCATAATTCATGTCATACAAGTTCAGAACACACAAACACATAGTCCAACACACAGTTTAACAAGTTCACAACACACAATACATCAGTTCAGCCTCACGGAGGTCGATGGTGTCGAAGGGCTCGCTCCCGGCACGGTGTTTGATTCAAATGATGGATTACCCTATGAACATCCGCATTAGTCGAGTAAACATAAAATGAATGATTTAACCAAGTCAAAGAGAACTTACAAAGGTCAAAGGAGGAAGAGTAGGTAAAGGGGGACGCGACGGATCTGCGGGCATCCTCTGCAAACCGAATGTGTTGAGATTGGTTAGTTTACACACGGATGAATGGAATGAAAAAACTCGTGTTATGGCAGAAAACAAACCTCCAGGAGTGCCGCCAATACCGCCTGCTGGCTAGAGACTGTGGATTGCATTGCCAGCATATTTGCCCTCGCCTCTGCCGCGACCTTCTTTGCCTCAACAAGTTCAGCCTAGAGTATGTGATGGTGAGTATTTCATCAACTTTACAATGCAAACATCTAAATATGTGAATATGTGAATGAAGAACATATGTATACCTGCATTGCCAACATGGCAGCCACTCCTGGCTGTGGGCGGCGCTCAATAGCGGGCGATGAGCTGGTCTGGCTGGCACGGATCTTGGTGAGATGTGGAATGCCCTCGGTGTCGATAGAACCATCACCAATCCCTAACCGGCCGTTCTTCCGGCCTTGTCCCGCTAGCATAGCAATCATAGCGTCAAAAGGCGAATTCACCGGATCAGATTCGGGCCCATTCAGCTTCGAGTTCCCCGCTTGTGTCTAGAGAATTATAATCTCTATGAGAGATTAAATCTCCATAATTATGAGAAGCAGGGGCGAAAAATATTCGAACCTATGACCTGGTAATCGAACCTATGACCTGGTAAGTCTCTACAAGACCAAACAGAGGCATACCACTATGCTACAGTCAAGGTTGAGTGTAGTTGGAGTTTAAAGCTAGACAACCCTTCCTGAGAAAATTTGCATTCAAAATTTGATTTTTTAAATTTGTCCGGTAATCGTTCGGGATTTCTCGGTTGCCGCGGTAACCGGGAATCCCGAGTCCTCTCGGGGGAAAAGTTGCTCGGGAACCAAAATCTTATATAGGTGTAACATCTCATTATGAAATATGTTACTATGTGAGCTACAAAAAGAGACAATTTTGTGGATTTGTAATAACAAATATTGTGTCGACTCTTTGAGATTTGCATACCTCACTTATCTTAGTTTTATCTGTGTACCTATATATAAAAAGATGTAACACATGAATTCTTATGGTTATATTGATCAGATCCATCTGTATATGTAAATTTTGCAAGGAACATGTTGAAAAACAAATATGAACTTAAATTTGATAACCTACATCGTGTGCGGATCTTGTCCCTATCATGAGAGTGTGGAGGTAACTTTACATGCCATCACGCACTCAAGAAAAAGGTAGTAGGAGGTCACAACTCACAACACAAACTATTTTCATGCGATGGCCGGTCAAAATCTGCTAATACTATATCAAAAGCTAACACCCTAAACAAGACATATTTTCAAGCTGATACTATTTGTGTTTGGTAAGCATAATTGATTCCTTGTCGGTTCATACATGAAGTCTAGTATTTGTGTTTGGTGCGACGCACATGTGGCCCGGCCCATAGTGCGATGCACCCTTGGAGTTGGATCCGGTGCTAATAGAAGTCGCTTACTCTCCGTCTAGCGAAGGTGCCAGATCCTCTCGTCCAAACCGGACTACGGGCGAAAAAAACGGCAGATATAGATTTATTTTTGGTAAGAAAAACTAATACGATTACCGGCCGATTCCTGCATGAAGTCGGTTTCGTATCCTTTCCTTCCTACACGGGCACACCTGTATATATATCTGTTGTATCCGCCCGTTGAAAAATCAATGAACTTCGAAGAATCTATTCTGGGTTTGCCTATGCCTCAGTTGAGTCTCAATCACCTAGAAAAGTGTAACTGCAGTTTAAAAAACAGTGCAACTCGAACGAGTTGCACTTTTCTGGTAGAAAAGTGCAATTGCATATTTCTCCCAGAAAAGTGCAACTCATGCACATTTTTGTGGGTGACTGAGACATAAGAAAAAATCAGGCGTCTGAGAATTTCTTAAGTCTAAATCACCTCAGAAAAAGTGCAACTGCAGTTCAAAAAAAGTGCAACTAAACGAATTGCACTTTTCTTATAGAAAAGTGCAATTGCACATTTCTCCCAGAAAAGTGTAACTCATGCACATTTTTGTGGGTGACTGAGACATAAGAAAAAATCAGACGCCTGAGAATTAGCAAATCCGATCTATTATATATCTGCGTCCAGAAAGAACTCCCAGAAAAGTGTAACTCATGCACATTTTTGTGGGTGACTGAGACATAAGAAAAAATCAGGCGCGTGAGAATTAGCAAATCCGATCTATTATATATCCGCGTCCAGAAAGAAAACCACTTCGATCCATGGCGGCGCCGGCGCTTTCCCGACCCTTCGTGCTGCTGGACAACAGAGTGATGATGTACCAGGAATACGCCGATTATTGGAGGATGGTGGAGTGCGAGTGCGAGAGCTGGGTGGCCTACGGCTGCGGGCTGCTCGGGCAGCAGATCGTGGAGGGCCTCACCCTCCTCGCGGGCCTAGGCTCCGGTGACGACGACGAGGACCACGTCCCGTGTCTCGCCGTACATGCCCTGGATGAGGTCCTCCACCGCTTCGAGGAGGAGGTCCCAGGCGAGCTGGAGAGGATCTATGGCTGCCGCGAGCGCGCCGACAGGATGGTGGAGACGTTCGGGACTAGAGTCGTCCCCTTCGGCACCATAGAGGCCCTGGACGACGAGGGGGGCGTCCTGGTCCTCTACGTGACCTTCGCCCACCATGAGGAGCGCCTCTGTCAGCATTCCTACTACCTCCTCTACGAAAGAGACGCAGCGTCGCTCTCCCTGCTTCCGTACGAGCCTACCAACTGCCGGACCGTCTACACCACCTCCCCTCTACTCGTGCGCCGTCACGGCGGCAGTTGCTACTCGCTGGTCCTCACGGTTGTTGACGCGTCAGGCCGGCCCGTCGTCTTCTCGTGGACGCCGCCGTCCCTCCACGACGACGGCGCCGGTGGCCTAGGGCCGTGGAGGATACGGCAGCGAAGGCATGCCACGGCGATGCCAGACACGATCCACGCGGCGTGGACCTTCACATGCAAGGGCAAGGCTTTCTAGGCTAACCCCAGCCAAGGCGTCCTCTACAGCGAGTGCGCCGACCTCCTCGACGACGGCGCCGGCGCCGTGGAGTTCACCTTTGTCGCACTGCCAGAAGAGTACATGATCAAGGAGGAGCTGGACCTGGACAGGAGAGATCAGGAGTACATGCACCGGGCCATGGGCGTTGGCGTCGGGGACAGCGTCTGGTTCGTCATCCTCGAGTCGTGCGAGCACCATGGCGACACCACCATGGTGGTGCTGAGCCTGGACCTGTCCGACGACTATGCCGGCGAGCCGCGGTGGGAGAGGCACATGCAGCTGAGCCTGCTGAGCATCTGGGCGCTACAGGGATTCGTGAAGGCGGGGCTGCCGAGAAGGGTGCCAGGGGCGCCGTTCCTCAGGGAGTATGACGCCGGCATAATCTACCTCTTCCTGCCGACGGCCGATGAGAAGGCCGAGAGAGGGTGCTACCTCGTTGGCATCGACGTGCGCGACAGAAGCGAGCCACGTCTCCTGCCGCCCCGACGCCTCGCAACGGTCCCGGTTCTCAACGATCAGCCGGACCTCTTGTGTCCTGAATTCTTCCACCGGCGACGTCGGTGCAACCAGGAAGAAGCTCCCAGCCAGCCGTCTATCCAGCCTGCTTAATTTGCTTCAACAACATGTGAGCACAAATGGAATGCTTTAACAACATATGTCTACATTTGTTTGCAGAAACAACTTGTCATGAAGCAAACTTCTTGCTGCGATGATCTTCTTGCGGTGATGATCTTCTTGCTACAATCATATGTCTACAATGTTGCTGCAATGATCTTCTTGCTGCAAGCTTCTTTCTTCTTGTTTATGTGACCATCTTGTCAAATAATCGGGGATAAACCTGGGAAGCAAAATTATGTTCGTGAGAAGCATTCGACTTTTGATCAAAAAAATTTGTTGTAATAATCTGGGATAAACCTGAGAAGCATGAGTTATTGTTACTGAATCTTATGAATTGCTTAAACTTTGTGTCCCATGTGCTGTGAAAAAATATCTGGTTTTTGTTTATGAACTGTGTGCTTACATGCTGCTAAAAAATATCTGGTTTTTAATTATGACCAAAATGTGGCAATTTTGTAATTGTGTGCACTAGGTCTGTGAAAAACACCTCTTTGCAAAACCTGAGTACCAAACAACGTGAAATGGTGGGGGTTTTGGTGGGGAAGGGGATTGGGAGGGGTTGTAGTGTTCTGGGTCTGAGGAGTGTTTTCACCCAAAATACTAGGTAATATACACTAGAAGACACCCCAAAACTCCTCTGCCCACAAGTCCTCAAGTGTCTCCGTGGCAATGTAGGATATTATAAGTTATTAGGCCATTATTATCGGTCACTCAATTGCTTATTTGTACGCATGTTGCTAATTCTAACTTGATGAAATGTATAAATAACGTTTTTAAAGTTATTTTTCGAGAAACTAAACTAAATTGCATTTTCTATATTGATTGATACGTACACCAGGGATTTTTCCTCTACGTACAACTTTCACTTCCAATTGCGCTAGACAACATTATTCTCCGAAATACTTTTTGTGTAACTAGCATGGTGGCCATTGTAAATGCGAGGGAAACATCTAAAAGTTTCTAAATAAAATAAATGTATAATTCAATAGATACTTTTTTTATTAATTTGGTTTTATAGTGACCACATAGTTTATGGTAAATATGAAATATTATGTGTCTAGGAAGCCTCTTTTAACCATCTTTCAATTCTGGGCCGATGATTTTACTTCATGTTTTGAAATCATATCATTGAGCATATGCACATATCTTACGTGGTGATATTGGAACACTTCATAGAAATAAATTCACATGGCAATTTATTTATTGGTGTTAGATCAATATATAGAGTTAAAAACAAAATTATGTTTAAAATTATATCACCAAATGAATTTTATGTATATTTACTGTTAGTCATGATGATAACTTGATGTATGTCCGAGCGTCAATTGAGGTGTTTGCTGTTGTAACACATTGGCACCCAAAAAGGTGGACTAATCTTGTTGTCTCGAATGGACCACCCTGCATTGCGAGCTAGTGCAATGTAAACATGATTTATCTTAGTTATGGGTCTGTAGCACTAGTGGAAAATGGACCTTTGTTCCGGAGCAACAGTCCCGGCCGGGTATGGGAGGCTGGGCCGCTGCGAGCCCCTTTATTCCCGGTTGGTATCACCAACCGGGACTAAAGATAGACCTTTAGTCCCGGCTGGTGATACCAACCGGGAGTAAATGGTTCCTGCATATATGTCACCGTGCCCGAGCCACATAATCCATTTTCCTTCTCTATTCTTCCTCCAAAGCTCGAGTTTCCTCCCCATTTTCTCTAAGATTTGTCAAGATTTGGTGGTGGAGCAACTATCCAAGTGGTCTAAAAGGTTAGCGACTTCCTCTCATCTCTCATTGCAATTTTAGCTCATTTCATGCTCTAGAAGTAGAGTAATTTGTGGATTTTATTTTAGAGTAATTGTGGGGATTTATTTGATTTATATGCAATTTGAGTTCAAATTAACTCCTTAGTTTGCATATGTGTAGGTGTGGTACTGTTAATTAGGCTGTTTATCTCAGTTTACTTGTTAGTGGTAGTGTTAGTGAGTTAGTGTGTTAGGTGTGTGATTGTGTGTGCTAGGGTTTGTGTTAGGTAGGGTGATTGTGTGAGCTCAATTAAACTTCTTAGATTGCATATGTGTAGGTGTGGTTTACTTAGTGCCTTCCCGTCCCCATCCTCACCGCCGTCGATCGCCCACGCCGTCCCGTCGACAGCACCACCTTGGTGAGCCTTGCTGCTGTATAAAAATAAGTTGGGTGGTTCCCCAAGCGAAGGCGGAATTGCAGCTAGTAGCAGTTTTCCCTCGCTTAACGAAACGAGGTTTATCGAACCAGTAGGACTTTGAAATCAACAACGAGGTGAATGTTGAAGATCTCTGGCGCTTAGGGATACCTTCAACATATGTGGACCTGCACACACTCAACTAAATACTTTGTCCCCAATGGCGGAGAGGTTGTCAATCTCTCCAATCTCGCAGAACACAAAGTGGTTAATTGTATGATGAAATAGATGTAATAATGAAAAGTGACCAGAGGGGTAATGATGATTAAAAGCAAGTAAATGAGGTTGTAAACAATGTAAAAAGATGGACTGGGGGCCATGGGTTCACTAGTGGAGTCTCTCAAGTAAATAAAATATGCATGTGATGGGTGAACGAATTACAGCTAGGCAATTGACAAGATCATGACACAAACCTAATTTAGCTATAACAAAAAGGACATGATATTATTTATGGAGGCATCATGACAAGGAACAAAGACCATTGAGTCCAACTGCGTCTTTGTCTAAAAAGTCCACCGTGGGATCGCTATCCAGCCTGTCATCCAACGGTATTAAGTTGCAAGCAACAGACAATTGCATTAAGTAAAGTGCATGAAGTAAGCAATACTAATATCAAAATAGACATTAACACAGCTGTTTTACCCTTAGTAGCAATAGCACACACTCGCCCTTAGACGTTTCTGTCACTCGTGCCCAGGAAGAAAAGGGGGCATGAACCCACTATCTAGCATAAATACCCTCTCTTGGAGATACACACAATCACTTGGCCAAAATAACTACGCACATCGGAGAGCATGCAAGAACATAAATTACTCATATAAGAATCATGCACAATCTGAACATAACTTCATAATCCATCGGATCCCAGCAAACACATCACATAGCATTACAATAATCGATCTTGATCATGTTAGGCAGCTCACAAGATCATAAGACATGAAGCACAAGAGAGAGAGACTACCAACTAGCTACTGCCATGGACCCGTAATCCAAGGTGAGACTACTCACAAATCATCCTGGAGGAAGGCATGACGATGAAGAGCCCTCCGAGATCGATCTCCCCTCCGGCAGAGTGCCGGGATCAAATTCAGATTGGACCCCGAACTAGGATTTTCGGTGACGGCGTGTCGGGGTCGAGTTTCTGGAAAATAATGGCCACCTCGACGTTTTTAGGGTTTTAGGGATTTTATAGGCGTCGGAGGGGGCCGAGGGGGTGCCCCAGGAGCAGGGGCGGGCCCCACCCGCGGTTCCTAGGGGGGCCGTGGCAGGAGGACGCCTGCGCCCTGTGGGTGGCCCCTCAGGCTCCCCTTTGGTCTTCTGGTGCCTTTCGTCGAGTAAAAATTCTCCGTAAATTTTCGTCCAATTCCGAGAATATTTCTAGAAGTAAATTTTCTGAAATACAAAAACAGCAAAAACAGGGAACTGGCACTGGGCATCTTGTCAATAGGTTAGTCCGACAAAATGCACAAAAATGATATAAATGACAGTAAAAACATGTGACAATAACACAAAACTAGCATGGGTCACTAAAAAATTATAGATACGTTTGAGACGTATCAGCATCACCAAGCTTAACTCCTACTCGTCCTCGAGTAGGTAAGTGATAACAAATAATTTTTGATAAGACATGCAACCAACACAATCTTGATCAAGATAGTAATGCAAAGCACATGAAGTGAATAAGGTGATCCAAAGCAATTGTCTATAGTTGACATTAAGCAAACAATGATTATCAAACGCTAGCTAACAAATGCTTGAAACTTTTCATGAATAAGTGTGTTGGAGACATGGAACCATACATAAGGTTTAGAAAGAAGAATTGCGAATTATGTCTCCAATGTAAAGTATCAATCATTCTTCAAAGCATCTAATTAGTCATTCATGAAAATAGCCAAGTTCAAGTCTGGTGTCCTAATCCATCTACTTCACAAATCAACTGTTCGAAGTCTACTCAACTAGTGCAAGTAAGAAGTGGCTTTGGTACCATGATGTTATGGCAAAGAGAACAATGATGGAAGTTTGGAAGGTCAAAAAGAAAGGCTCAAACAGTGGAGAAAGTAACCACAAGACAGAAGGAAGTCCCATAGTTGACACTATATGAGGAGTAGTGACTGCCATGCAACAGATGCACATAGAGCTATAAGTGTATGAAAGCTCTCCAATGGAACTAGTGGGGGTGCATCCAACTTGCTTGCTCATGAAGACCTAGAACTCACTTGAGGAGGCTCATCCTTGGATTATACAAGCCAAGTTATATAACGTTAATTCCCCATATAGTTATACAAATGAAACATGAAAACTCTCTATAATGAAGTGTAGGTGCTAACTAGCACAAGTGTGGAACAAAGGATAGTAGTGATGCCCCCTCTCTCTTTTATATTTCTCTTCTTCTTCTTTTTTTAATTGTGCCCTCCGTGGCTCTTTTAAATTTCTCTCATTGGTCTCTTTTGGACTCTTTTATGTGGCCACTTTGGACTCTTTTCAATATGCTCACAGGTAGGGGCAACACTCTATTTTTACAAGATGATCATCACACTTTTGGTACTCATAACTCATAAGACTAATACATGATGTATAAAAGAAGATATGCATGATCGAGCGTAGTGTGAAAAAAATGTAGAACATGTGGCAAGCCACGCTGCACACTAACTCAATGATCAAGCAAACTATATGATAATGAAGAACGACATCAAGTCATGTAATGTAATAATGGATGTTGCATGGCAATGTATCTCGGAACGGCTATGGAAATGCCGTGATAGGTAGGTATGGTGGCTGTTTTGAGGAAGATAGTTGGCTTATGTGTAGGTGAACAGGATGAAGTTCTCCCACGGAGTTGGATGTGCTCGCGAAGTATGCACCAATCTCAGTGTGAGAGAGGGCATTGCGCATCACCAAAGAGGATAGCAAAATATGGAAGTGGAAGTGCCAAAAACCAAAACTCAACAATGCATTTCGTATATTGCAAATAACTAGCAGTTTCAATGTTCCACAAATGGTTAGAGACACCCCGAGAGGGATCGTGGCGGCGACACAAGTGCCCTGTTGGCTTCCCCGGCCATTGCAGTAACTACCCACTAGGAACTTATTTTCAACTTAGTAGAATTCATGACACATTAGCATTGTTGACTTAGGTTGTTTAGTTCAGAAAAGTACGGCTCCACGCTTTAATAACACCTCTCCACTAATCAGCTCTAACACCATTAACCAACGCATTTTAACCATTAGTTATTTTAGTGCCTCAAAACAATTGAAGGGTATCAAATTATCCACATAGTGATCTACAAGACTATGCAGGTTTTTCTACTTCATACCACTGCCACATGCATAGCATTTTTCCGATCTAACACATTAACCAAGCAACCAAAACAACTCTCCAACAAATATAAGTGAAGAACAAGAGAGTTTAACTTAACAACTAGCAGCTCTAAACAAGATAAAAGCTAAAAGCGGGAGCTTACTAGAAAACAGACAGTAGCTAAGAATACTCAAAAAGATATAAGCGAAGCAAAGGAGTATTCAAACGAAAAAGCGGAGCGTGTCTCTCTCCCACACAAATAAAGCTAGGATCCAACAAAGATATGACCAGCAAACAAACAAACAAAACTGAAAGTAAAAAGACGCTCCAAGCATAGCACATAATATGTAAAGTGATAAAAATGAAGTTCAACGAAGACGACCTTATGATAGTCGATGAAGATGAGGGGATGCCTTGGGCATCCCTAAGCTTTGACTCTTGATAATTCTTGATATTCAGAGGGGGTGCCATGGGGGCATCCCCAAGCTTGAGTTCTGATCCATCCTCGATTTCTTCATATTCCTCTCATTTGGAACTTAAAAACTCTCTTCACACAAAACTTCTCATAATTTGATTAGAGGGTTAGTGCTCAAAAATTAAATGCACATGTGTTCAACTCATGAAAAATTGCAAACCAACTTCATTAGACATTAGCTACTGTTTACTAAGCCTCAATGTGGCACTCCACCCCTAGAGTATCACATATGACGATGGTAAAGAGACAAATGCAAAATAAAAGCAGAATCTGTCAAAATCTGAACAGTCTGTAAAGATCAAATTTTTCGAGGCACTTCTGCAGCTCAAATAAAAAACTTAAAACTAACGAAAGATAGATAAAAGCATCAGGCTTGCTGTAAAAAATTATCAGAAAAAAAGATAAAATTATGGCAATTTTAGGATTTTCGTGCAGCAGGCGCACATAATCTATTTTTGGACAGCAACACAATACCTCGCACTTTCAATGCATTAGAGGCTAAATTTGGCACAAAAACCAAAAGAAAAAGATACAATGAAGTTGCTACAGAGGTAATAACTTCATGACTCAATAAAAGCAAAAAAAAGCAAACTGAAAATAAAAGTTGGGTTGCCTCCCAACTAGCGCTTTTCTTTAACGCCTTTTAGCTACACGCAATGATTTAAATGATGCTCTAATAAGAATAAGAGTTGACAAAAGAGAGAATCAAGAAATAAATACCAAATATATTTAAGCCTAACCCACTTCCTATGCATAGGCATCTTGTACAAAAATAATTCATTGAAGCATAAAGCTAGTAGCATAGGAAGACAAAGCAAGTGCAACTTCAAAACTTGCAACAAAAAGAGAGGTGTCTTAGTAACATGAGAACTCTAACAACCATATTTTCCTCTCTCATAATAATTTTCAGTAACATCATGAACAAACTCAACAATATATCTATCACTTAAAACAAGCTTTTCATGATCTACAAGCACATAATTTCGGTCCATCTCAAAAATAGTGGGATCAAACCCACTTTCAATAGAATTATAATGTTTATCATCAAGTAACATAGGACCATCGTCAAGAGCATTATCATATAAACTTTCTAAGCACAACTCTTCATTAACATGTATCTCAATGGTAGGAACAAATAAAAGATTATCATAGGATTTATCAATATAGCACGGATTATCATAAATAACAAGATCATTTTTATCAAAAAGGGATGTTTCAAAAGAATCAATGGGATCATAGCATTCATTCTCATTTTGTAAGGAAGGAGGACAATCAAATAATGTATGAGCTAGAGAGTTACTCTCATTAGAAGGTAGAGATGGGTTGCTACTCCATTCTTCCTCCTCTTGTTCGTCACTCTCCTCCTCATTTTCATCCAATGAGCTTCGAGTTTCAATAATTTCTTCTTCCATAGGCTCCTGCACGGCATTAGTCTCTTCTTCTGGGGGAGATAAACCCTTAAGATATTCAGTAATATAAAAAATTTCATCTTTGTAATTATCCATGCAATAATTAAGTATAGCAAAACTTTCAGATTTATAAGGAGCATCATCATTATTTTCAATCAAAGAAGAAATTTCATAAGCACCCTTCCACGCAATAAATTCTTCAATAGGTTCCACATCATAAAAATCATAGTTTCCCTTAGCATAAGATGCTAAAGTTTCATTATCATTACCATCACATTGAAAAGGAAGGTGTTTAAAATTCATGCTACATCTAGACTCATCACAGCAATAAGATATATCATAATTTAAGCACAAGTCTCTAGCATAATTGTTCAGAGTATTAATTATTTTCCATAAGTGTATCCCTTTTTGTGACAAGCGGTATTCCTTATAATATTCTTGTTGATCCTCCGTGAACCTGCCTTGCCAATAAGATCTAGTTTGAAAGAAGTTAACCATTAAGAACAACCAAAAAACTAAGCATACTAATAAAACAGGAAAAAAGACTACACTAATTTTTTTTGAGTTTTAAAATTTTGAAACAGGAAAATAAACTAAACGAGATATAAAGCAAGCAAAACAAAAACAAAGTAAAGAGATTGAGAGTATGAGACTCCCCTTGCTGTAGCTCCAAAGTCCCCGGCAACGGCGCCAGAAAAGATCTTGCTGCTGTATTAAAATAAGTTGGGTGGTGCCCCAAGCGAAGGCGGAATTACATCTAGTAGCAGTTTTTCCTCGCTTAACGAACTGAGATTTATCGAACCAGTAGCACTTTGAAATCAACAACGAGGTGAATGTTGAAGATCTCTGGCACTTAGGGATACTTTCAACAGACGTGGACCTGCACACACTCAACCAAATACTTTGTCCCCAACGGCGGAGAGGTTGTCAATCTCTCCGGTCTCGCAGAACACAAAGTGGTTAATTGTATGATGAAATAGATGTAATAATGAAAAGTGACCAGAGGAGTAATGATGATTAAAAGCAAGAAAATGAGGTTGTAAACAATGTAAAAGATGGACCGGGGGCCATGGGTTCACTAGTGGAGTCTCTCAAGTAAATAAAATATGCATGTGATGGGTGAACGAATTACAGCTAGGCAATTGACAAGATCATGACACAAACCCAATTTAGCTATGACAAAAAGGACATGATAATATTTATGGAGGCATCACGACAAGGAACAAAGACCATTGAGTCCAACTGCGTCTTTGTCTAAAAAGTCCACCGTGGGATCGCTATCCAGCCTGTCACCCAACGGTATTAAGTTGCAAGCAACAGACAATTGCATTAAGTAAAGTGCATGAAGTAAGCAATACTAATATCAAAATAGACATTAACACCGCTGTTTTACCCTTAGTAGCAACAGCACACCCTCGCCCTTAGACGTTTCTGTCACTCGTGCCCAGGAACAAAAGGGGGCATGAACCCACTATCTAGCATAAATACCCTCTTGTTTCTTATCCCAATTAATCCCTAGTCCTTCCGCTTGCCTACAAACATCCTGCAAACTGCACCATATGTAGGTTGTGTGAACAACAAAAACGCAACATAAGTGCATAGACATCCTAAGCAGTAACATGGACACCAAGCCAGCAGTGCTCCTTGTGGCCTGCTTGTTGTTCTGCATTACCTACAAAGGTATAGTATTATGGGTGCCAAAACAATCACCAAGGAGCAACTGACAATTAGATTTATTCTATCTCCAGGCCATGCATGGATGAACACATAATCTCTCTCTCTTTTTCCATTTGTTTACACAGGGATTGAAATGCTTCAGGAGCAGCCTGCAGAGGTTCAGATCTCATCGTCAACATATGCACCTGGCCTGATCCGGGAGGAAGACCGGAGTACTTCGTGAGGTTGGTGAACACCTGCGCTTGCACGTAGAAAGACATCAAGCTACCGTGCATAGGGTACAACGCCTCCATCGTGGTCTACCCGGCCAGCGCCATCAGCTCGGACGGCGATGGCATGCTCTGCACCCTCGTCGGCGGCGGTGTAGTCCACACACACATCCTCCAGGACCTGTTCTTCTTCAGCACCAGGACGGGGTTTGCTAACCACGCCGGGTGGAAAACTTCGGCGATGAACCCGGCAACTAGGAGCCGGGCTATCTCTTCACCGATAGCCTTTCGTCGTTCGTCGTTGAAGCGGCGCAAGGCCTGCTTGACAGGCCTCGATTTCTTGTCAACTTTGAGCTGGTGCTCTGCGAGCTCCCTCGGGACTCCAGGCATGTCAGATGGCTTCCATGCGAAGATGTCCCGATTCCCACGGAGGAAGTCACAGAGCGCGCTTTCCTATGCGGGGTCCATGTTGGCCCCGATGACGGCTGTCTTGGATGAATCGCCCTCGACCAAGGCAATGCGCTTGGTTTCCTGGGCGGCTTGGAACTTGTCGCGCGGGTCGAGCATCAGCTTCTTCAGCATGGTGACGTCGTTCGGGTCGACTTGCAGTTTGAGCCGCTCTAGCTCCTCGCTGGCGATGACCGACTCAGCGAAGACCGCGTTGCCCATCTCGCACTCGATCGCCTTGTCGACGTCGCCGGAGATCGTGATGGTTCCGTTGGGACCCGGCATCTTCAGCTTCAGATATGCGTAGCAGGGACGCGCCATAAATTTTGCAAAGGCGGGTCGGCCGAAGATGGCGTGGTAGGCGCTCTTGAAGTTCACCACCTCGAAGCAAATTTTTTCGAGGCGAAATTTTTTGTTGTTGCTGAAGACGACGTCGAGGACGACACGACCCATGGAGTGAGCCTTCCTTCCGGGGACGATGCCGTGGAAGGTGGTGACGGAGGGCTGCAGTGCCGAGTCGTAGAGCTTCATCCGTCAAAAAGTCTCATAGTAGAGGATGTTGATGTTGCTCCCTCCGTCCATGAGGGTCTTGGTGAGGATGTAGCCCTGGATTTGCGGGGCGACAACCAGGGCGAATTTGCCAGGGTAATCGACTCATGGAGGGTGGTCTTGGCGGGTCCAGGTAATCGCATGTTCCGACCAGTTTAACCATTGTGGGACGTCTGGCGCGGTCGCATGGACGGCACGCTTGACGACCTTCTCGTCACGCTTCGTGTCGAGTCCCACAAAGGTGTGGAAAGCGCCGCTGGTCGGGGGCATCCTGGGCCCCTGTTGTTCGGCGTCTGGCTTGTCACGGTCCCCACCCTGGTTCTCCGTGGCCTTGGCCTTGACGATGTTGTCGGTCATGTCGCACTCGTCGGTGGTATGTTTCGCCGGCTTGTCGGGTCGGCTGTGCCACCTGCATGGTT
>QRDG01002457.1:561066-645369 GCA_012064385.1 Puccinellia tenuiflora | reverse complement strand
TGTCTTTTTTGCACAGGGCAGAAGAAATGTCATTTCATCACGAAATTTGGCACGTATGTAGAAAACGTGTATATGTTCATCACCAAAAAATTTCAGAATTTTTTGATAGATTTTACTATTTTTTCGATTTTTATATTTGAGCAGGAGTATGTGAGCTCGGGTTCCAAAGTGAATTTCTGTTAGTTGACAATATTAAGTTCTAGTAGCATGCATGACACTTTAAGAGATGATTATTCCAATAGTTGATCATAGGTAACTAAACCATTCATTAGCACTTAATTTTTTTAATCTGGCCCGCAATAATATACGGGGTATCATCTAGTATATAAACTAATAACAAATGCATGCTACGAGTCTTAGTTACTCTCATCGTGTCCAGTCTGAGCTACGGCAAGACGGACATTTGCACGAGCGGACCAGTTCATAGTTGCCATGTGGCAACGCCACAACCTTGCAGTTATTGTCGAACGGCTGGCAATTAGTTTGCGGATCTAAAAATCTCATGTTCACTCGTTATTTTTCCTAACTTTATTTACCATTATCTTTCCTAACTTTTGTCACGAGGGGTACTGGCGTTGATGGATCTGCCTTTCCTCACTTGGATCCAGAGCTACAAGCCTACAACATGACATCCATTTTTTTTTTTTGAGCAGAACATGACATCCATTTGTTCTGACGCATGTACTGGGATTTAATTAAGGGCCTATGCGGACACGGCCCGTTGTGACGCCGGGCCAGGCTCACCTTGCTTTGCAGGGCCGTCACCGAGGAAGCCCATGCGCTCGTTTCTACAAGCTCAAATGTCCTTCGGCACAACTTGGACGATCCTGTTCTAAAAAAAAAGAAAAATTGGGCGATCACTCGTTGATGGAGAGCAGTGTAATTGATACCGTATCGAGAGTAATCGTGATGTAAGGAATAATGTGCTTTTTTTTTCTGAAACGGAAGTGAAATCTTTTTATCGTCTCATTAATTAAAAAGAACAGAATTGTCTAATTAATTAGTGGGAAACCGGGCAAAAAAACTATCACAAGAGCCCACAAACCAGGCAACATTACGCGAACTCACTACCCACACCAAGCACACACGTTGTCGAGAGGAAAGACAACCGTCGAGGGGATGAAGTTTTGGCACCCGGGAGCATATCATTTTAAACATATTTGAGATGTTCAAAAATTCGTAAATAAAACTTCGCACATACATATCGACATCATATGGGCTCACAAAGACGTTTCACCGAAAACCGACAGTTTTTGTTTCGTGCGTAAACAAGAAAAAAATGGTGTTAAAAAAGGTTTTTAACGAGACTTTTTTTCGTCTTTTTTACAAGGACCACAAAAAATATCGGTTTTATGCAAAACTTGTCGTGCACACATAGAATGTTGAGATATTCATCATTTTTTTGTTCAGGATTTTTTGATATTTTAAAATGTTTTTCCGAAGGGCGAGAGCATATCCACCCATGTTTCAAAACGAATTTCCACACCTGTCGAGGACTATTGATCTATTGATGACGAGCGGTACTATACAGGGGACACGTCTCTTTGGCTACATCGTGACGTTGCATATTACAAGTGTCGCATATTACAAGTGTGTGGATTACAACTGCTAACACGAGCCACAAAAGGTTGAGTGGCTTGTTATCCAAAAACCTGCTTTTACGACTGCTAATATGAGACCGTGTCACTTGGAGCAACACGCATGAATGGGTGGGAGCACACGAATGGTTCACAGGGTGTTGAAAGCAAGAGAGACCATGTCACTCTTATCCTGCCTAGTCACAAATCTCACAGCACACGTCTTGCCACTTTCCACGTAGCTTATATCACATAGAAAAATTAGACGAAAATATTTATATGCAAAATTGCACCATTGTACCACCCTGCCATGTTTAGCCGGATCCGCCACTGCCGCCTCCCAATAGAAGATGAGCCTACAAGATAATAAATGAGACCATCTATATATTACTGTCTTTATGTTATTTTACATTATGAGGATAATAACATAAACTGGTAATAAATGCATGTTACCAGTCTTAGTTACTTTCATCGTGTCCACTCTGAGCTGCGTCAAGCGGATATTTGCATGAGCGGACCAGACTAAAGTTGCCATGCGGCAACGTCACAACCTTGCAGTTATTGTTGATCAATAAATCGAACGGCTGACAATTAGTTTGCTCAAGGATATAAAAATCTCATGTTCGAACTTAGGTTTTGAAATGTAGGTTTTGGGTTTTCGGTGAGGTCTATGCCTCCACGGTGCCACATATATATATATTAGATGAGGTTACATGAGTACATAAACGATACGGTAAGGAATCCGTATGCTAGACTAATTACACTTCTTAACACACCCCCTCAATCTAAACCGCTATGGACATACAAGGTTATGATTGTTCTTAAATCTGTCTAGCATCTGTCGTGTAGCTGGTTTAGTAAATACATCAGCCAGCTGATCATTAATGGAAATAAACGTAACATCCAGAGCACCAGCAGCTACTTGCTCACGCACAAAATGGAAGTCAATCTCAATATGCTTAGTCCGAGCATGAAAGACTGGATTCGCCGTCAGGTACGTAGCCCCAAGATTATCGCACCATAATATGGGCGTACGCTGCTGAGTCACACCAAGTTCCTTGAGTAAAGATTCTACCCATATTGCTTCCGCAGCTCCATTCGCTAATGCATTATGTTCAGCCTCGGTACTGGATCTCGAGACTGTGGGTTGCTTTTTCGAACTCCATGAGATACGATTAGGTCCAACAAACACCGCAAACCCACTCGTGGAGCGCCTATCATCCACGTCACCTGCCCAGTCTGCATCTGTGAAAATACTAAAGCCAGATAATAGAGACTTGCGGATGTGCAAACCAGTTTGTAGTGTCCCCTTAACATACCGACGGATACGCTTAACAGACTCCCAATGTATATCAGTGGGCTGAGAGAGAAACTGACACACCTTGTTCACCGCAAAGGAAATATCTGGACGAGTAAGAGTCAAATACTGCAGTCCGCTGACAACACTACGGTACCAGAAAGAATCATCAGCACCAAGTGGCATACCCGTGTCACGAGCCAATCTATCAGAGGTGGCGAGCGTGTGTGGAGGTGGCATTACATTCTCCATGTTGACTCGATGAAGAAGATCAAGAAGCATACTTCCGTTGAGTCAATTACATACCCCCTGAATTGTAAGATGCCTCCAATCCAAGAAAGTAGTCCAGCTTACCCAAATCCTTAATGGAAAACTGTCCGAGAGGGATCGTACCCCAGGCGATCTAACAGCCTCCTGAGTAGAGCCAGCAATGACAATATCATCAACATACACAAACATGTATATATGAACCCCGTCGCGAGAAAATATAAACAGAGACGTATCAGCTTTGGACGAGATGAAACCAAGCTGGTGAAGAGATCACTCAAGCGGGCATACCATGCACGGGGTGACTGCTTCAGACGATAGATAGACCGCTGAAGCTTGCAAACATGAGATGGAAACCTGGCATCCTCAAAACCTGGCGACTGCTGCATATAGACATCTTTAGTCAGAAAACCATGAAGGAATGCATTGCTGACATGAACCTGTCGAAGACCCCCGCGAGAAACTGCAAGTGAGATTACCAGATGAACAATAGCAGGCTTCACAACAGGACTGAATGTGTCATTATAGTCTATCCCATGTTGCTGAGTAAATCCTCGAGCAACCAGCCGGGCTTTGTGCTTATCAATGGAACCATTTGGACGGTGCTTAGTTGTAAATATCCACTTTCTACCAACCATGTTGACACCGAAAGGACGGGGAACCAAAGTCCATGTCTTGGTCTGAGTAAGAGCAGCAAATTTGTCTGCCATTGCAGCACGCCAGGCAGGCTCATGCAACGCCTCCCGATGAGACGACGGAGCCGCGAAAAAACTCCCGTCTTCGCGGATCATATCGAACAGTTCCGTCAGTGTATACCTTCTCCTTCCGTTGTGTTTTCATGTTGTCGAGTCACCATGATGTGCGGTGTCAACGAGGAGGTTTCCACGTCAGAGAGCAAGGCAGCCGAAGGTACTGCGGGCGTAAATTACCGCAAGAGGCGGGTACAGACTGCTCCGATGGCTCATGTGCCACGTGAGGTAAAGATGGGCCAGCAATGGACGAAGCTGGGCCGGTGCTGGGCGAAGCTGGGCCGGTGCTGGATGGATCTGGGCCAGCGCATGGAGCCGGACGGAACGCAGTCGCTCGGGGCGTGGCCGCACGAGGCGACAAGCCGTGCATAGCACGACCATGCACGTCGATCGGAGAGGCGTCGATCGCTTGATCGGAAGGAGTAGCCGAGACCTGCACACAGGGAGCACAATCTGGGACAGAAAGATTAGTGGATAAATAGGACAGGTCATAATTTCGCATTGGAACACTAGTAACCGATTCATTGACAAGAAAAGTGATGGTTTGTTCAAGCGCGAAGACCATCGACCGACACGCCGGGAGTAGAGAACGGAAACACCGACTCGTCAAAAATGACATCGCGTGAGATATAGATGCGCCTTGTGGAGCGGTCTAAGCATTTGTAACCCTTGTGCATAGGACTATAGCCAAAAAAACGCAAGGTTTGGAGCGGAAGTCTAATTTATGAGAATTATATTTGCGAAGGCTAGGCCAGCACGCGCATCCGAAAATGCGAAGAAAGTCATATTTGGCTGAACATGCAACAAACGGTAAATTGGTGTTTCCTTGTTGATGACGGGCGTGGGCATACGATTAATAAGATAGCATGCTGTGAGAAAGGCTTCATCCCAGTAGTGAAGAGGGAGAGAGGAGTGAGCTAAAGTGCAAGACCTGTCTCGACCAGATGACGATGCTTGCGTTCAGCGATACCGTTTTGTTGGGAGGTGTGTGGACATGACACACGATGCATGATGTCAGTGCGACGGAAATATTGATGTAAGCGCTGATATTCACCACCCCAATCAGACTGAACTGCCTTTATTTTTGTGTTTAAAAGACGTTCAACATGAGTCTGGAAAGCATGGAAGACTTGCTCAACATCAGATTTATTTCTAAGAAGATAGATGCAGTAAAAACGGGAGTAATCATCAACAAAACTAACATAGTACTTGTACCCCCCCAAAGAAACACGAACTGGACCCCAGACATCAGAATGTATTAATTCAAGAGGCACAGTAGTGACACGCGAAGAACTAGTATATGGCAACTGATGACTTTTGGCACGCTGACAAGCATCACACACTAAAGGTAAACTATCTGAGGAAGAACAAGAAAGCTCATGTGTCTTAACTACGGATTGAACTACATTATTTGCGGGATGACCGAGACGCTGATGCCACTGTGTAGGAGAGACTTTGACAATCGCGGAGGCGTGATGACGAGATGATGATCAGGCTTTCACAAACGGGATAGGGTAGAGCCCACCATGACTTCTACCTTGAAGGATGATTCTCCGTGTGGCCTTGTCCTTAACATAAAAAGCATAACTGTGAAATTCAACAAACACATCGTTATCGGAAACAAGGTGATAGACAGACAGAAGATTTTTGTGAATGTGTGGAACTTGGAGAATATTTTTCAAGTGGAGGGATGAACCAGTTAGTTGCAAATGACCAATTGTTGCCACGCAAATTTGCAGCGCAGCACCAAGATACGGTCGTACTTTCGTGACGACAAAACGATTGCTTTACAAGCAAAGCAACAAAGAATTCCTCAATTTCGGAGATAAAAGACGGCCGCTTTTCAACGCAAAATGGCAAAGATCACCAAACCCTAGGGAACCAGGGCTCGGCAGAGAGAGGAACGAACAGAAAAACAGTACGTGGAAAAATAGATTGGTTTTGATTGTGTAACGATTGGATGCTTCATCAATCGGCCGTGCCCTTGATATTTAAGGACGCTGGACTTGGCGTACAGGTTTACATCTCTAAAGCCTAAACCGATCAGGACTTGTTCTTTCTTGAGTCGGTCACGTTATACAAATCCACGCTTCCAAACCAGCTAGCTAATCTGAAATAATATGTAACAGTTTCTAAAAACCAAGCCATGCGCACGTACAAATACTCCTAGGCACGTACACAAATACTCATAGGTTTAGATAAAGTATTCCGTCAACCAGTGGCAACGATGCTAATTATGATCCCATACCAGCATGCAAGATGCTTTTTCTGGTTGCGTTGCATGGCTCCTTGCACTACGACGTACATCCGAGCCCTTTAGAATTGTCCCAGGCATCAGCCTATTAACTCAGTGTAAACCACAATATGGACCGGAATTGTCCCATATAATTGCTAGTCCATGCAAATACTCCCTCCGTTCCATAATATAATATGTTTTAGGCCTTTTTCACATTCGTATTTGTACCACATATATCTAGACATGTTTTAGTATATGTGTTCACCTACTTTCCATTCTTTTAGTCTGAATCTAGACAACATGTGAAACATCTAAAACATCTTATATTGTGGAACGGAGGGAGTTCCTGTCAAAACACTCAAGCAATATATCAACTGATTAGCTTGATCAACAAATAAATTAATTTGGCTGACCTTAAACACTGCTAGCCAAATTACACCATCAACACATGCCCCCTGTTTTTGGTACAATTGCATTCACCAAAAACACGATTATATTACTTTAGGACGATGTTGATATGCCATATGTTTACTCAGGGCGATGTTCAAAGAACACATCGGCCAAATTTTGCTTAGGGCGACACTTCAAAACATATCGGCCAATTTTTCTTAGGACGATATCTCAAATATCGGCCAAATCATTGATCAACTCTCCTGCCACATGCTAGGATAGTACTTCTTCAAATATTTGCCATTGACAGCTTTACACAACTTCACTCCCTGTAAAGATTGTACAAAATATGAGTTGCCAGGAACAATTTCTACAACTCTATATGGGCCCTCCCAACTCGGCGACCATTTGCCGAATTTTCTATCTTTAGTTCCAATAGGTAAAATCGTTTTCCACACTAAATCTCCTATTTGAAACGATTTTTCTCTCACCCTTTTATTATAAGCCTTTGCTACTCTTAATTTCTCCTTCTCAATTTCTCGCAAAGCTCTTAGTCTTTCTTCTGAAACATCATCTATTCTATCCATCATCAAATTATTATAATCTACAGCCGACAAATCATTTTGTCTGGCCACTCTAAGAGCTTGTAAGTTAATCTCCACAGGTAACACTGCCTCCTGACCATACACCAACTCAAACGGTGTTACTTGAGTAGCTTCATGTTTAGATATCCGATGAGCCCATAAAGCTTCCGAAAGCACCTCATGCCACCTCTTCGGGTGCTCCTCAATTTTCTTCTTTATAAGCTTAATCAAAGTTTTATTGCTAGATTCGGCCTGTCCATTAGCTTGAGCATGATACGGCGACGAATTTAACAATTTAATTCTAAAAGACTCGGCAAATTCACGAAACTGATGAGACATAAAAGAAGAACCTTGATCGGTAGTTAAAGTTTGAGGAATACCGAATCTATGAATAATATGTTCTAAGACAAAACTAATCACTTCTTTATGGGTCATATTTTTCAAAGGAACCGCTTCCGTCCATTTAGTAAAATAATCTGTAGCTACTAGGACGAAGCGGTGTCTTTTAGAAGAAGAAGAAGGATGTATTTCACCAATAAAATCTAAGCCCCATCCTCTAAATGGCCATGGCTTAATTATGGGATTCAACATAGCCACCGGTGCTAATTGTACGTTCCCAAATTTCCGACATGCCTCACAGCCTCTATAGTAGCGGAAGCAATCTTCTAGCAAAGTCGACCAATAAAAACCCGCTCTTTTTAATAACCACCGCATTTTATGAGCCGACTGATGCGTCCCACATATACCTTCATGCACTTCACCCATAGCTAATCTAGAATCATCAGAACTCAAGCACTTTAAAAGCAATCCATCTACAGTTCGGCGATATAATTCATCATTCAACAAAGTATATTTTAAAGCTTGTCGCCGAATTTTTCTGTCTCTAGTTTGACTTGGATCCTTTAAATGATTAACTAGAGGAATTCTCCAATCTGCTGGTTCTAAACTATTTTCTAATTCGGTTGTTTGGGAATGCACCGAATTTTCTTTTCCCTGCACTGTTTTCTGCTGGACCGAATCACACAGTAATGCATCATGCACTGAATTAAAAAATGACATGCCGGTCTCATTTTTTGTAGAAATAAGCATCGGCCTTTCTAGTGTACAGAATTTTCCTTTACTAATGCGGTAACCAGATGCCTGCTGTGCTAAGCAATTAGCTCTAGAATTTTCTTCCCTGGGTATATGAGTGATGGTGAAAGTATCCAGAGATTTTACTATATCTAAACATCGGTCCAAGTAACTATTAAGCAACCCATCAAAACACTGAAATTCACCTTTAATTTGCTGTACTACCAGAAGCGAATCTCTAAAAACATCTATATCCTTTACACCCATATCAACTAAATATTGTAAACCAAATAGCAAGGCTTCATACTCAGCTTGGTTATTAGTACATAGATATTCCAAACGGACCGATGTTTCATAAACAACATTATTAGGTGAAATTAAAACATTACCTACGCCTTGTCCCTCTCCACAAACCGATCCATCAAAATAAAGTTTCCAGGGGCACACACTAACATAATTAATATTTTCTTCATCCTTAACCCTATGATCAACAATAAAATCGGCGATAACTTGACCCCTCATAGCACGCAACGATTCATATACTAAATCATATTCTATTAGTGCATAAGCCCATTTTCCAATCTTACCACTAAGAATCGGCTGTTGTAACATATATTTAATCACGTCGGCTTGACAAGAAACTACACATGTACTAGAAAGTAAATATGGTCGAAATCTGGTACATGTATAATATAATGATAAGCACAACTTTTCAATAAACACATACCGAGTCTCGGCATCCAACAAACGCCGACGTAAGTATGCAATAATGTATTCCTTCCCGCCGTCTTCTTGCGCTAACCACCGCGCCGATCACTCTATCTTCTGCAGCAACGTACAACCTGAACGGCACACCAATAGACAGACAGAAGATTTTTGTGAATGTATGGAACTCGGAGAATATTTTTCAAGTGGAGGGATGAACCGGTTAGTTGCGAAATAGTTGTTGTTGCGATAGTCTTGCTCGTAGCGCTGACGACAGTTGCTCGCCTTGTGCCCCCAATTTCCACAGATTTGGCAACGTGGTCGCCAACGTCGACCACCACCACCACCATTGCGACCATGGTCTCAACCATAGCCACCGGTGCCGCCACCATAGCCGCCGTTGCGGTCGTCGTTTCCTCCATAGCCGCCGTTATAGCCGTCGGTGCGGCCTTGCCCTGTCTGGCCATTGTTGCCAGAGGGGTGATTGCCATCGTGATGTACGGGGTTCCCACCTTGGTAAGGAGAGTTGTACTCCTGCGCACGTGAACGGCCGGGGTTGCCGAAGGGTGGGTGCGACGCAGCGTTGGCCGAGGATGACCACTCCTTAGCCTGCACCTGCTGCACCTGAGAGACTCGAACGAGAGGACGTGCGAGTAGAAGTCAGCGTAGGAGACCGTCTGATTTCCAATGGTGAGTGACGCAATGATGGAGCTGTACGCTGATCCAAGACCGGTGATGATGTAATCGACGAGTTCGTCGTCACTAATAGGAGATCCAACAGCGGCCATGGCGTCGGAGAGTGCCTTCATCTTGTGCATGTATGTCGCTGCCGTGAGTTCTTCCTTCCTCGTCGTCTGTAGTTGGCGATGGATATGGCGGATGTTGGTGCGACTCTGAGCGCCGTACATGGCGTGGACGGCCTTCCACGCCGCATTCGCGGTCTTGCAGCCGATGAGCTGGGCTGCGATATCTGGCTCCATCGAGATGAGGAGCAATCCGAGGACCCTCTGGTCCTGAGTCCACCAGCGTAGGTACGCCGGGTTGAGGATGGTATCCGCTGCATCGCCTTCTCCTTGAGTAGTTTCCTCCGTTCAAATGGCAACCCGTTTTCACTTTTGAACTCCTCGCGTCGAGATCTTCAAAACTAGATCCCATATTGATATGTTTTGACGAACTTTTTTTTGTACATCCAAAAGTTAAATACCTGTACATTCGATTTGAACGTACTTGTACTCCGGGTTTGAACGTACTTATTGATACGTGTCAAACGTATCTATAATTTTTTATTGATCCATGTTAGTTTTGTGATGTTGTCACAAAATTCTACTATCTTATTACATCATTTTTATGTATTTTGTCGGACTAACCTATTGACAAGATGCCTAGTGCTAGTTTCCTGTTTTTGCTGTCTTTTCGTTTCAGAAAGTTACCACAGGAAATATTCTCGGAATGCGCGGAAAATTTACGAGGATTTTTTATTCGCCAAGACGGAGTTTCAGTCCAGAGGGCAGCCCTGGAGGCCACCCACAGAGCAGGGACGACCCCCAGCCGCGGCCTGCCCAAGGGCGGCGGGTGGGACCCGCCCCTGCTCCTGGTGGGTCCCCTCGGCCCCCTCCGATGCCTATAAAATCAGATTAATCCCAAAAACGTCGAGGCGGCCATTATTTTCCAGAGAAGTCTCCCCGAGGCACCGCCACCATAAACCCTAGTTTGGGGGTGATTCTGAAGCTGATCCCGGCACCCTGCCGGAGGGGAGATCGATACCGGAGGGCCCTTCATCGCCATGCCTTCCTCCAGGATGATTTGTGAGTAGTCCCACCTTGGACTATGAGTCCATGGCAGTAGCTAGATGTTGTCTCTCTCCCTTGTGCTTCATGTATTATGATCTTGTGAGCTGCCTAACATGATCAAGATCGATTATTGTAATGCTATGTGATGTGTTTACTGGGATCTGATGGATTATGAAGTTATGATCAGATTGTGCATGATTCTTATATGTTGATTTATGTTCTTACATGCTCTCCGATGTGCGTAGTTAGTTTGGCCAAGTGATTGTGTGTATCTCCAAGAGAGAGTATTTATGCTAGATAGTAGGGTTCATGCCCTCTTTTGTTCCTGGGCACGAGTGATGAAACGTCTAAGGGCGAGGGTGTGATGTTTCTAATAAGGGTAAAACAACGGTGTTAATGTCTCTTTTGATATTAGTATTGCTTACTTCATGCGATTTACTTAATGCAAATGTCTGTTGTTGCAACTTAATACCGTTGGGTGACAGGCTGGATAGCGATCCCACGGTGGACTTTTTAGACAAAGATGCAGTTAGACTCAACGGTCTTTATTCATCGTCGTGATGCCTACATAAATATTATCATGTTCTCTATGTCATAGCTAGATTAAGTTTGTGTTATAATCTTGTCAATTGCCTAGCTGTAATTTGTTTACCCATCATATGAGTGTTTTATTTACTTGAGAGACTCCACTAGTGAACCCATGGCCCCCGCTCAATCTTTTTTACATTGATTGCAACCTTTATTCATCACTTTTCATCATCATTACTCCTCTGGTCCACTTTTATATTTTCATCTATTTCATTATATAATTAACCGTTTTGTTTTCTACGAGACCGGAAAGATTGACAACCTTTCCGCCGTTGGGGGCAAAGTAATTGGCTGAGTGTGTGCAGGTCCAAATCTGTTGGAGATTAAGCGCCAGAGATCTTCAACATTCACTTTGTTGTTGATTTCAAAGTCCTACTGGTTCGATAAACCTCGGTTCGTTAACGAGAGAAAACTGCTACTTACTACATTCACGACTTCGCTTGGGGCACAACCCAACGCTACCATCACCGATCATCACTTATACTTTGCCCGTCAACATACTTTGTACTCCGTTTTCTGTGTACTTGTACTCGATGGGAGGTAGCTTTTCTCACTTTTATTTTCTAAAATCAAAGTTTAAAAACGAAATATCTTGAGAACCGTCCGTTCAAATGGCAAACCGTTTTCACTTTTGAACTCATCGTGTCGAGATCTTCAAAACTAGATCCCATATTGATATATTTTGACGAATTTTTTCTGTACTTCCAAAAGTTGAATACCTGTACATCCGGTTTCAACGTACTTGTACTCCGGGTTTCAACATACTTGTACTTCGGGTTTCAACGTACTTTGTACTCCGTTTTCTATGTACTTGTACTCCGTCTATCTATTTATTGTGTACTCGTTGTTCTGTGTGCTCTGTACACACAGTTCCCTGTACTCTGTACTCCCTGTTCTATATACTCCGTACTTCCCTGTTCTGTGTACTATGTACAAGTATTGGAAAGTACGAAAGTACAACCATAGTAGTTTTGGAAGTACGAAAAAAAAGTTTCTCGAAACCTATCAACATGGGATCTAGTTTTAAAGATCTCGACGTGAGGATCTCAAAAGTGAAAACGGTTCGTATTGGACATACGGTTCTCAAGATATTTCATTATGAAAAAACGAATCTAAAAGAAAAAGGAAAAAAGTCCATCTCTCAACCCTCCCGTATCCTACTTTCTCTCTTAACACGTGTTATTTTTTTGATGCTACCAATTTTCCCTTCGCAAATGGAACCCTTTTCTTAGTGGTACCCAATCAAGGACCCAGGCTGGCAGACACGGCCCGTTGTGACACCGGGCCAGGCTTTACCTTGCTTTGCAGGGGCGTCACCGAGCAAGCACATGCGCTCCTTTCTAGAAGCTCAAATGTTCTTCGGCACAACTTGGGCGATCGCTCTTGCTAAAAAAAAAACTTGGGCGATCGCTTGTTGATGGAGAACAAATGTCATTGATACCAACGGCGGAGCTTAGTACATGTCAGGGGGGGCACCGCCCCCCCCCCCCCCCCCCACACACACACAAGATTTTGCACATCCCTGAAGATTTTTTTTGATGTTTGCCCCCCCCCCCCCCTCCCCAAGATCTCATATATCCTGTTTCGCCCCCATCAAGTCTCGGCAAGCTCCGCCACTGATTGATACCATATTGAGAGTAATCCTGGTGTAAGGAAAATTGTGCCCACAAACCAGGTAACATCTCTTTAATTTGAAACGGAAGCGAAATCTTTTTATCATCTCATTAATTAAAAAGAACAAAGTTGTCTAATTAATTAGTGGGAAACCGGGCAAAAACTATCACAAGCGCCCACAACCCAGGCAACATTACACGAACTCACTACCCACACCAAACACACACGCTGTCGAGAAGAAAGACGACCGTCGAGGGGATGAAGTTTTGGCACCCCGGTTTTAAAATTGCATTTCAAACATATTTCAGGTGTTCAAAAATTCGTACAAAAAACTTCGCCCATACATATCGACATCTTATGGGCTCACGAAGTTGTTTCACCAAAAACCGACTGTTTTGTGTCGTGTATAAAAAACAAAATAAAATGGTGTTAAAAAAGTCTTTTAACGAGATCGTCTTTTTTACATGGACCACAAAAAATATGGGTTTTAACGAAACTTGTCGTGCACTCATAGAATGTTGAGATATTCACATCAAATTTTTGTTCAGAATATTTTGACATTTTAAAATGTTTTTTCCGAAGGGCGAGAGCATATGCACCCATGTTTCAAAACGAATTTCCACACCGTCGAGGACTATTGGTCTATTGATGATGAGCAAAGAAAAAAATAGCGCGCTATGACAAAATAGCGCCGGCCTTAAAATACGCTATTAGCGAGACATTATACACTGATTATTTTAGCGAAACAAGTCTCAAAACGCTACGGCGTGCTATTAGCGGCGCTATAACGCGCTATTTTTTTTTTCTACGATGATGAGCGGTACTATACAGGGGACACGCCTCTTCGGCTACATCGTGACGTTGCATATTTACAAGTGTCGCAGATTTCAAGTGTGTGGATTACAACTGCTAACATGAGCCACAAAAGGTTGAGTGGCTTGTTATGCAAAAACCTGCTTTTACGACTGCTAATATGAGACCGTGTCACTTGGAGCAACACGCGTGAATGGGTGGGAGCACACGAATGGTTAACAGGGTGGTGCAAACAAGAGAGAGACCATGTCACTTTGAGCCTAGTCACAAAGCTCACAGCACACGTTTTCCCACTTCTACCTTTTGCGTTGTTGGTTGTTTTCCTAAAGATGGCACGAGAAGATGGTATTCAAATCAAAGATGATTTCTCCCGGCTGGCTCGTTGCGGATGAGGTCAAGGATCATAGCCATGTGAGTGGAAGTTGGTAGGCAACGGTAGTTTAGGTCGAGTAATTCCTTGGAGAGCTAGGGTGGTTTATGATCGAACCTGCTGACCGCCAGTTTAGGTCGAGTAATTCCTTGGAGAGCTAGAGTGGTTATGATCGAACCTGTTGGCCGCCCCTTGTGGTTGGTAGGCAATCTGCTTTACAAGTTACAACCATGCACTGTTGGCAACACGTTTGGATAGATGAGTGCGAAGTACTGAGATCCAGTGTCTTGGTGAAAGAGAAGTCATCACGTAACTTTACTTATCTGGTTGCCCTTCGATCAATATCCAACGGATTAAATTGACTTAAATTTTAAACTCGAAATTCAAAATTTTCAAAAATAATAATTAAAATGTCAGTAAGTCGTATATGTTATATTGTGTATTCTGAAAACATTTCGTTCCATTTAGTTCACTGGTTTATGATTTAATAGCTTTCTAAGCACAAAATATAAAAGTTATTTAATAATACATTAATTACCCAACTGAAGTGAATTTCTTCAGAATACACAACGAACCGTATAAGACTTACTGGAATATTCTCAATTTTTTCTAAAGAGTTTGATTTTCGAGATCAAAATTTGGATCAATCAATCCGCTGGATGTTGATCAGAGGGCAAAGAGATGGATAAAGTTATGTGGTGACTTCTTGAGAAAGTCTATGGATATCAGTGGAGTGCGAAGGGGATCTAATTCGGCTCAAGTGGTCGCAATCACAGCTGAGGAAGAGGTACGCAGAGGCGGAGCTAGAACTTTTGCAACCCGGATGCCTAGAGGGTGCACCATCACATAAAATACATTTTTGAGGGGTGCATATGTGATGAAAATTTGTCATTTTACAAAGAAACTTCCTTTTTCCCGGGGTCTTGTGCACCCGGTTGCCAACATGTGCATCCGCCCATGGAGGTTCGGATGCAAGCTGTTGGCGCCAATCGCGGTTCCTTTCTCGTCTCCGCTAGGCCACCCACAGGCCACATCTGTCCGCTGTCCTCGCTGGATTCGCCAAATCAGGCCCGTTTCTTATCAGCCGATGACTTCAAGCAATGCAAAACTAACACACGCAGTAAAAAAATGCTCCAAACCCACCCGACTTCCTCTAATAGGCCTGAGCGGACAACTTGGACACCGCTTGAGTAAAAAATGCCACCGGACCACCACACCTGGTCTAAATGTTCGGATTGTCCGACACCCCTCATACCCAACCCATATGTGGGGCGGATTTTGGGTTTTCCCGGGCGCGCCCGATCCGATATGCCGGATCAACCCTAAACCTCTATAAAACGACCTCAACCCTAGCCCATGTCCCTCCTCCTTTAGTTTACCCTTCCTGCGCCGCCCTTTGCCTAACTTCGCCGCTGTTTCCACCGTAACTCCACCGCCGCTGCGAGCCTGAAGTGCCACTCAGACCCTCCTCCCCGACTCCGTCGTCGCCCTAGACACGGTCGCCACCCCGGTACGTCGCACCCACTACATTTACTCCGTCTTACATACACACCTCGCCCGTCATGTGTTTGACAAAATATCGGAGTAGTCGATTGCATGCACTAACAATGGAAGAACAACAAACGCACGTGCAATTACTCAATGATTTTGTGGAGCATATGTGGATGACATAATTTTTTTATTAATTTCATGTTTAAATTATGCACTCCGAATAATTTGAACTATTTATCTTTGAATTATGCACAATGAATTATTGTATGTTATAATTTAAACTATTTATTTGTGACTCCGAATAATTTTAGATATGTATTATGGTATACGTGCATGTGTTGCATGAATTTGAGATTTAAAAGTTTATGCGATGTGGTTGCAGGAGAAAACTTATAGGGGATAACCGGATCTTGTCCAGGAATACGCATCCAGACGTGTCCGCGAATATATGAGCATAAATTTCCAGAACCGATTAGAGATGCTCTAATTTCTCAGAATCTGTCTCCTCATAATTCTGAGAAGACTCTTGTTTTGGCAGTCGAACATCGTGGCACCTGGCACGCCAAGGGTTCTGCAACAAAGTAACTGAGTATGATACTGCCAATTCAACACTGAAATGTTCTCGAGGAATCTGTACGAGCGAGCATGTTCTGACACGGTAAATAATAAAATTCACGCGTTGCCTACCACCGTCTGTCCTCATTTACATGCACCTCCACCAACTAGTATATTTGTAGTCTTTATAAGTATCGGGGTACATATTTAGTCAACTAGTTCTGACACTATAGAAGTTTGACTCGTTACAGTCAAACCCTTATTCTGGTGTAGATCCCGTCTCTTGGCAGTTAACTTGAAGGTGGTTTTTGTATGGTATCTAACATAAAGAAAAATGAACTTAGAAACAAGAATGCAATACGAGTAATAAATAGAAATGTTTTTGGATCTATGTGCGCACCTAACTCAGCTGACATATACTTGTGTCTAAGTCTACGATTCCTTTTATCTAGAAAAGAAAGGTGTTCCTGGCCTAATTCTCCCCATCTTAGAATAAATCCCAACACAGAGACATTTGATGGCCTAGGGCGTCGACTTAGTCCTAAAAAAACCTGATGCCACTTAGATCCAATTATAGTTCAAAAGAACTCACTCGAAAGTAGTCAACAAACTTTGGAAACTAGAGGACAAATCGGAAAATTTGAAAAATGAAAAAATAACAAGAAGGAAAACTTTCGAAGTGAGTGGAATATTTGTTTAAACTAGAAGAAATGAGGAAAATTTCAAAGTCAGCCATTTTCTGTGTTGAATTAGCAGTATAACGCTTTTTGCAAAATTTACTGCACAAAATTAACCTCTATATAAACGCATGAGCACCCCACAACCTATACACCAGCTAGCAACTCACACAACGACACTCAAAGTTGATCATATTCATCGTCATCTAGCTAGCTACGCTCTAGCAAAAATAAAACATAAAAGATCCACCTAGCTAGGCCGCAGCTCCAATTCCAAGTAGTCCAACCATGGCGGCAGTGGTAGTGGAGATCACACGGAGGACGATGCTGAGGCCTTCACCGGAGTCATCGTGGGCCGACGGGAAGAAGGTCCCTCTCACCGTCTTCGACCGCGCCTCCACCGACGGGTACATCCCGACAGTGTTCGCATGGAACGCGCCTGCGCCGGCCAACAGCGCGCTCATGGACGGCCTCCTCGCCGCCGTCGCGAGGTTCCCGCACCTCGCCGGGAGGTTCGCCGTCGACGACCATGGAAGGAAGTGCATCCACCTCAACGACGCCGGGGTCCTCGTACTGGAGGCCACCGCCGCGACGGACCTCGCCGGAGCGCAGCCGCACGACGTTTCCGTGCACATCAGCGAGCTATACCCAAACGCGGAAACGGTACGTATACGCACTATAGTGCATGTGCATGCAGAGTATTTTAAGCTTTTTGACACGTACGCTTGAATATCGCAGGGACGTGCGGACGAGCCCCTCTTCCAGGTGCAGCTCACGCGGTACAAGTGCGGCGGGCTGGTCATCGGCATGGTCAGCCACCACCAGGTCGCCGACGGCCAGTCCATGAGCGGCTTCTCCACCGCCTGGGCCACTGCCGTCCGCACGAACTCCTCCGTCCTCCCGTCGCCGTTCATTGACCGGGCGAGCACCGTCGCTCCACGCAGCCCGCCGGCGCCGGTCTTCGACCACCGGAACATCGAGTTCAAGGGCGAGCACAGCTCCAGCCACTCCTACGACAGAGTCCTCCCCATGGAAAGGATCAAGAACCTCGCCGTGCACTTCCCGGACGAGTTCGTCGCGGACCTCAAGTCCCGCGTCGGCGGCGCGCGCTGCAGCACGTTCCAGTGCCTCCTTGCGCACGTGTGGAAGAAGGTCACGGCGGCGCGGGACCTGGACCCGGAGGAGTTCACGCAGGTGAGGGTCGCCGTCAACTGCCGCGGCCGCGCCAAGCCTCCCGTGCCCATGGATTTCTTCGGGAACATGGTGCTCTGGGCGTTCCCGAGGATGCAGGTCCGGGACCTCCTCTCCTCCGGCTACCCCGTGGTGGTCGGCGCCATTCGCGAGGCCGTCGCGCGAGTCGACGATGAGTACATCCAGTCGTTCGTCGACTTCGGCTGCGGCATCGAAGGTGATGAGCTAGCTTCGACGGCGGCCACGCCGGGCACGGTGTTTTGCCCGGACCTGGAGGTGGACAGCTGGCTCGGGTTCCGCTTCCACGACATCGACTTCGGCTGCGGCCCGCCGTGTGCGTTCCTGCCGCCGGACCTGCCCATCGATGGAATAATGGTCTTCGTGCCGTCGTGCGCTGCAAAGGGCGGCGTCGATTTGTTCATTGCCCTCGATGACGAACACGTCGAGGCCTTCGAGCACATTTGCTACTCCATCGACTAGAGATGACCGCACCGCGCTGTACATATACGTAACAACAATAAATTTGGTTTTTTTTTTTTGGCAAAAGTAACAGCAATAAACTAGCTGTGCAAGGATATATAGATATGGGCTTAAAAAAGGATGTATAGATATGTAAGCACACGTACGTGCAATAATACGTGACATCAATAAATTAGCAGTGCAACGATACCGTGCGCAAGGCCACATAGGTTAATTGGTATCATGGTACTTCTATATGATTTGTTATCCAGATGTATGGAAACTAGAGTTGTTGATTCAGAGAGTGCCGATTTTTAGGTAATCGATTCTCAATACAAGAGGATATCTTTACTACTCCCTCCGATCCATAAAAAGTGCCGCCCACTTAGTATGAAGTTTGTACTAACTTAGTACAAAATGAGCGACACTTTTTATGGATCGGTGGGAGTATTAAGGTGGAGTTGATGATGGTTCATTCACCCACCTCAGCTTCCTGAGCTTATCGAACTAAAATAAAATGGGTTTATAAAACTACCCCTTTGTCCCTCTTCCTCTTCGTTACGAGTCGTCCAACGAGGCTGGTACGTGAAGTCCTCATCCGTCACGCCGGCGAGTTCGGGTTGTCGTGCAGGAGGTCGAGCATAGCAAGGATGGCAGAGGTGCACACATCATGGTTGGGCGATGGCAGTATGAAGCCAGCCGATTTGATAGGAGGGATTCAATGTGTATGTGACTTTTTACTCTTAAAAAACTTAAATGTATTGAATAGTTAATTATTCATATATATTTCTCTGGATGTATTTTGAGGCCGATGTGCTACAAGGTGGACCCGGGTATAGGAGGAAGAAGACACGTCCTCTTACCGCGCCGCAAGGGGGCCAAAGAAGGAGGCGTGAGGTGAAAACCGAATGCATTTGTGAAATGAGATGATGACAAACACCATTATACATCCATGACAACCGCGCACGGACATATAGATAGTATTATTAAATATTGAAATATGTGAAGAAAACCCATCAATTATATCAAAAAAACCTGCTTGTAAAGAACATGAAAAAAGTACTCGAGTCAGTCGTCTTCTCCGCCATCCATCAAGTACTATGGCCGACACAAATAACCAACAAAAAAGCATCACTCTCAATGAAAAATACACTACTCCAAGACAAGGACTTCAAGATGGGACCGATGCATGTGGCCTAATATTGATAAACACAAGTATAATTCAAGTAAACAGTATGAGGGCACCAAATAATTAATCGGATATCTGTTACCGCACTAAGTTTATGTGCCCAATAACTTATCGCAAATCAGGGCATCTTATGTAGTTTAAAAGGTTTTGATAATGTTACATGCACTATTTAAATCACAAAAGTTTAAAAAGGAGGGAAATAATGTCTATGAACATAATTAATAGTTTATATTAAACTTATTACATGAGATTAAGTAGTGTCGATGCCATTTCTATGGAATTTGTTTCAATGATATAACTATTGGGCACAATTATGTTTAACTTTCTTAAGTTTATGAATATTTTGTTTGATTTTTTTATTTTAGCAGGAATTAAGTTTGATGATAATCTAATGACTTGATCATCACTGATGGGCCCACGTTAAGGAAAATGTTGATTGTCGTGTGTGGTTCATTTTTCACACTGCACTGTGTAAACTAATAATGTTGCATAATTATGCTAAGGAATTGTGTTAGTGCATCCACGGATGAAAGGCAGTGAAGTTTCATAATGACGTTGACAAAATTATCGTTAATTATCTCATAAGGGTGCTATTTTTGGAGATTTTTAATGTGATATTTAACATCGTGTTCATGTTTTTTCATTTATTTGACTATTATTTACCAATATTATTATTTTGTGATCCATTGATGAAATTAATGGAAAATTTTCATTTGGACAAATTTTATGATTGACTATATGACATTTCTACTCTAAATGTCGCTCTAATATTTACTCAACAAGACGCCATTTTTAGAATTATTGTTGACATTAATGTTCAAAATTAATGGTATTTTTGTACGAGTTAAGTACATGGTACACCCACAAATGTTTCCTTGTTGTGCAAATACCCCCATATATAAACTTGCAAAGTGGGGTCGGGTGGCCGTTTAACTTGTATTATGGTGTAAAAAATAGATTAGTATGCATTTTCACAATCAGCTGCCACGCCGAGTGGTCGGGCTTGTCATTTTGCAAACAAAAACCTAAGTCTTGATGAAAATTTGTCTTTTGATTTAGGGTAAATTTGTCTAGAAGGAATTGTCAAATGTTCAGTCTGAATCATTTTCAAGTTATATTTCAGATTCTGATTTGTCTTAATCGTTGACGGCTCAACACGTAGCACGTCATGCTGGCAAGCATCACAAGCGCATATGCTATTTTATAGGAAACACAACCTGTTCATAGAATTCATGTGAGAGTCCTCGATTCTAATCAGAGCAAACCGAATCCCCATTTCACGTCGTCTTTCTCCTTCGACTCTCTCATGTAGCTCTGGTGGACCACATGACCATACGCACCGTTGTGGATCACTGCCCGCCGAGGCGGAGAAGCTGGTCGCCGAGTCCCATGAGAGGGGTGTCAAGGTGTTGCACGTCTGTAACGCGGCGCGAGACAACATTGACCAGGTGCGGCGCTTCGAGCTCCTTGCCTACAACGCGACGCCCGTGCTGCTCCCGCATGGGGATATCGACGAGGGGTAGTTTGCGCAAGCAAGGCGGTCTCCGACCTATATGTGATCCTCGTCGACGACACCACCACAACCGTGGTCTGACTCAGGGTTTTATTTTATAAAATTACATGCCTGAATGCTCTTGCGTGGTAGCTGATTGTGAAAATTCGAACTAATTTGACGTTTTCATACCGTAATACAAGTTTAAGGGCCACTCCATCCCACTTCGTAAGTTTATGGGGCATTTGCACATACAGGACGAGTCTGTGGGTGCCCCATATATTTAACTCTTTTTGTACCCCATGTTATTAATTATCAGTAATTAGTTATGAATCCTTGCGTACAATAACACAGTTGTTTCCATTTTGTTGTTGCATTATGTTAATGTTGATTATTAGTTTAGCCAATGTTCTTAGTGATCATTATGTGATTATAAGTTTGTCTAGTCAAGACGTAACCAACTGGAAGTTTCGATTAGGAATTAATTATGAGAAAATATTATTATGGTATATGACAATGTTACGATCTTATTTCATGTATTAGATTTAAATAAATATGGTTCTTTTATATTTTCATCCCAACTGTGATACATATTAGAACACAAAATGAACTTGTTTTGGATTCGGATCACTACAAGTTCCATTCCTGTTTGTTGATTTATAATGATGCTCATAAAGAAGTTATCTCTTTTTTTTCTAGAAATGTGAACGAATCTGCAAAGAGGACAATAAAGAATAAAGGATTAGAAGATATTTTGCTTCTTCATATATCAACCTTTTTGTTTTTTTTGTAATAAGTGTATCCATGTCATGAGAAAATTTATGTCCTCAACGAATGAATCTTTTGTAATAAATATGTGTTCTATGGCACTATTATGATGTAAGAAAAGTGATAGTTAGACCCTACCGAAACTGTTTTCATGATTACTATATTTTGAGTGGAAGACCAATGTCTCTTTAAGTATGGGATATAGTACTCACATTTCTTAGAGTACAATGGTACATATGACGTTGGGGTTTATTGGGCTCCTAGGCTCAATTAGACAATTAGTGAGTTATATGACGTTTGGAGAAGAACAAATCAGCTGGCCCGGATGGGTTCAACGCTGACTTTTATCAGAAATTTTGGGTTTTAATCCAAAATGATCTCTTTGAATTGGTCAATGATTTTTTGACAACAAAATAGATATTGATAGACTAAACTACGGTGTTATCACAGTAGTCCCAAAAGGGGCTGATGCAGATAAAAGCCAAAAGTATAGGCCTATTTGTCTATTAAATGTTGTACAAAAAATCATTACCAAGATGATAGTTCTACGGTGGAATCCTATTATTGGGAAAGTGATTAAAGCAACACAAACAACCTTCCTCAAGAACAGATTCATCATGGAAGGTGTGGTGATACTACACGAGACGTTAAATGACCTCCATGTGGAAAAAAAACTAGGAATTCTGTTCAAGATTGATTTCGAAAAAGCTTTCGATAAAATCAAATGGCCTTTCCTTTTACAGATACTTGAGATGAAAGGGTTCCCCAGTAAGTTCAATGATTTAGTTATGAAAATAGTCTCGGGAGGGAAAGTTGGAATTAAGGTAAATGGGGAAAATGGACCGTACTTTCGCACTCACCAGGGGCTTAGGCAAGGGGACCCTCTGTCTCCGTTGCTTTTTTACCTTGCTGGTGATGCACTGGCAATTATGGTGGAGAGAGCGGTAGAAAATGGTGTGTTAGGAGGGTTGGCGTGTAACTTGATTGATAAAGGGGTATCGATTCTTCAATATGTGGATGACACAATTTTATTGCTTCAACACGACTTTACGCAGGCTAGAAATTTAAAATTTATCCTATGCCTCTTTGAGCAAATGTCTGGTTTAAAAATAAAATTTCACAAAAGTGAAGTTTATTGCCTGGGCATCCCTCAGTGGAGAAAAAAACATCTTTGAAGAAATTCTAACTTGTAAAATAGTCAAGCTTCCGATGAAGTATTTGGGAGTGCCTATAGACGAGTTAAGATTGAAAAATAGTGACTGGAACCCCACAGGGGAGAAATTTTTGAAGAAGTTGGGATGTTGGAATGGAAAGAACCTCTCAGTAGGGGGGAGGACCTCTCAGTGGTGCCCCAAGCGAAGGCGTGGATGTAGTAAGCAGCAGTTTTCCCTCGTTAATGAACCGAGGTTTATCGAACCAGTAGGACTTTGAAATCAACAACAAGGTGAACCTTGACGATCTCTGGCGCTTAACCGTCAACGAACGTGGACCTGCACACACTCAAACAATTACTTTTCCCCCAATAGCAGAAAGGTTGTCAATCTTTCCGGTCTGCTGAAAACAAAGCGGTTAAATGTATAGTGAAGTGGATGAAATTATGGAAACGGACCAGTAGAGTAATGATGATGAAAACAAGTAAATGAGGTTGTAAACAATGTAAAAAGATGGATCGGGGGCCATGGGTTCACTAGTGAAGTCTCTCAAATAGATAAAACACTCATATGATGGGTAAACAAATTACAGCTAGTCAATTGACACAATTATGACACAAACTTAATCAAGCTATGACAAAGAGTACATGGTAATATTTATGTAGGCATCATGACAAGTAACAAAGACCGTTGAGTCTAACTGAATCTTTGTCTAAAAAGTCCACCGTGGGATCGCTATTAAACCTGTCACCCATCGGTATTAAGTTGCAAACAACAGACAATTGCATTAAGTAAAGTGCATGAAGTAAGCAATATATTTTAATATCGCTGTTTTCCCTTAGTAGCAACAACACACCCTCGCCTTAGACGTTTCTGTCACTCGTGCACAGGAACAAAAGGCGGCATGAACCCACTATCTAGCATAAATACTCCCTCTTGGAGACACACATAATCACTTGGCCAAAGCAACTACACATATCGGAGAGCATGCAAGAACATAAATAAACATATAAGAATCCTGCACAATCTGATCATAACTTCATAATCCATCGGATCCCAGCAAACACATCACATAGCATTAATTACAATAGTCGATCTTGATCATGTTAGGCAGCTCACATGATCATAAGACATGAAGCACAAGGGTGAGAGACTACCATCTAGCTACTGCCATGGACTCGTGGTCCAAGGTGGAACTACTCACAAATCATCACGGAGGAAGACATGGCGATGAAGAGCCCTCTGGGATCGATCTCCCCTCCGGCAGGATGCCGGGATCAGCTTCAGAATCACCCCCGAACTAGGGTTTATGGTGGCGGCGGCACGGGGTGACTTCTCTGGAAAATAATGGCCGCCCCCACGTTTTTAGGGATAATGTGATTTTATAGGAGTCGGAGGGGGCCGAGGGGACCCACCACGGGCAGGGGTGGGTCCCACCCGCGGGTGGCACCCTGGCCGCGTGCGCTGGCCGCCCCTGGCCTATGGGCCGCCTCTGAGGCTGCCCTCTGGACTCCGTCTTCGTCTTGGCGTAAAAATAATTCCCGTAAATTTTCGTCCAGTTCCGAGAATATTTCCAGAAGTAACTTTTCTGAAATACAAAAACAGCAAAAACAGGAAAATGGCATTGGGCATCTTGTCAATAGGTTAGTCCGACAAAATGCATAAAAATGATGTAATATGATATTAAAAACATGTGACAACATCACAAAACTAGCATGGAACAATAAAAAATTATAGATACGTTTGACACGTATCACTTATCAATACTTCGCTTTCGAGTAGCCTACTCTACATGCTTTCCTTTTATAGGATACCAGTAGAAAAAGGGAAATACTTTGATAAGCTTAGATGAGGCTACTTGTGGAGTAAAAATAAAGAGAAAAGGAAGTACCACTTGGTCAATTGGAAGACAGTGTGTCTCCCAAAAGACCAGGGAGGGTTAGGTGTGTTGGACCTTGAGGTAATGAACATTGCGTTGTTAGCGAAATGGCTATGGAAATTGTTTAATGAAAAAAGGGCTGTGGCAAACTATGTTAACGGAAAAATACCTCAGTAATATCACTCTGGGACAATGTGTCCCGAGAAATGGTGATTCTCACTTTTGGAGGGGGTTGATGGAGGTTAAAAATCCTTTTCTTAGCTGTTGTAGATTTGAGATTGGTAATGGAAAGAAAACTAGATTCTGGGAGGACCTGTGGCTCTTAGATTATAGTCTAGCCTCAAAATTTCCAAGATTGTATGCGATCTCAAATAATCAAAACACCACAGTAGAAAAAGTGTTTAAATACGGTATCAACTCTCTCTCCTTCAGAAGGAATATAACAGATGCCAAAAAGGTGGAAATGGCACAACTGAAAATGTTATGCAGTAGCTGTGTGCTCATTAGTGAGGAGGACAAACTAGGGTGGTTATTGTCTGCTTCTAAACAATTCCTGTTAAATCCTTTTATTCGGTTATGCAATCTTTTTTTGGGGGGGGGGGGGGGGGGGCACCACATAAATTTCTTTGGAAAGTAAAAATTCCCTTGAGAATTAAAACTTTTCTATGGTTAATTCAAAAGAAAAGTATACTAACAAGGGGTGTTCTGCTAGAGAGAGATGGTGCATGTACTAGAAACTGTCTTTTTTGTGGACAGGATGAAAGTATAAACCACCTATTCTTCAAGTGTCCACTTGCAAGGTATATTTGGAATGTCGTCAGTGTGTCGACAGGGCTCAGCTGTCAATTTGACTATGCGGATTTCTGTCTAACAGATTGGCTAAACGGTTTTGAGAGGAAACAAAAAAAAATGGAAAATTGCGGTTGGGGTGGCCGCGGTCTTATGGGGATTGTGGAAAACCATAAATATGGCATGTTTTGAGCACAAATGGCCATTAGAGCCGGTTGAGGTGATTCATAGAATTTGTTTTTGGATTGATTCCTGGGCTAACTTGCAGAGGTCGGAGGACGCAAAGCTGGAGCTACAGGTGGGCGCAAAGTTGTTGGGACGAGTCGCGGAGGACATCTTTAGAGGAGCAAGAAGCTGGGCGACCTGGAGACCAAGACCGGGAGGCTGACAGAATCTGGGAGAGAATGGGGAGGAAGTAGAAAAGAAGAAAAAAAAGTAGAAAAAAGACGTTGATGATCTGGAACTCTCTGGGGTTGATGTAATAGGCTTAGTTTTAAGCAAAAAAGAAACTCTGGGGGATCGAGTAGAGCTTTTGGCTGTTGTTCCTTTTCTTCGGCTTGAGGTGGTTGCTGTGTTTTGGTGGAACCTGCAGATTCTGGTTTCTATAAATGAAATCGGGGAGAGATCCCTTTTCTTCAAAAAAATATGACGTTTGGAAACCAGCGTGCATTCTCTCTCTCTCTCTCATAAAGGCACCAAAAAGATGTCTTATTTGCATAATGAAGAATGAAAAAACACACTAATGTTCTAACTCCTTTTATCATGGTTATATGTACTTACTCCCTTATGAACAATATGAGAATCATACGCTTATGATTATATTTCGGACCATCATTTTTGTATAATCATGTGTCACACTTCGTTAAGTTGTTTGTATCTTCTGCCCAACGGTATTGGGATAATGCTCAGATAATCTCAAGAAGCAAATACATTTCTGTGCAGTTTTCTTTTGGTCTGACATGTTTGGCAAGATGCTATAGCAATAATTAAGGACCGTTGTGCCAGCAACATGATAACCTCTATTGTAAATTGTACTGGAAGAATTCTCTCAAAACTGAAATTCTGGAAACTCAACTTAACAATATTATATCTGCATGTTCAACATCTAATACATAGATCATGCGGCCAGGGAAACAAACATCTTCAGTTCTTATCTTTTTTGCAGACCTGATAAACAGCCTCCACAATTTTCTTCCTCTGTATTGGCTTGGTCAGGTGCAGATCCATCCCTGCTTGGATGGTCTCCGGCAGATCCTCATCCCCGGAATGCGCAGTCAGCGCGATGATCGGGGTGTGGATCCCGTAACGGCATTCTTCCTCACGGATGCACTTTGTCGCCTCATAGCCGTCCATCACTGGCATCTGAAACAGAGAAGATCGAGTTGCCAGAAATGTCAAAACCATCATCAGGAACAACTATATATGTTTGGAAATTGTCATGTTGTTGCTGTACCTGGCAATCCATGAAAACCAAATCATAGGGCGATGCCATTGCATCTGTCTCAAGAGCTTTGGTGAACATTGCTACAGCCTGGGATCCATCCCCTGCAATCTCCACGGCTGCTCCGAGAGTGGTGAGCATCTTCTTTTGGATTGTCTGCAGCACCATGGTGTCCTCCACCAGCAGTACGCGCATCCCTTCCAGCGGCTTGTCGTCTCCAAGCTTGGGCGGTCCATGTGGCGACGTCGCCGGCGCAGGCGTCGCACACGTGATTTCAGATGACGCGGCAGTGGTCTGATCCGCCGCCGTGTGTTCATTGATGGCGATACCGACCTGATACGGACGCTGCTGCTGGAACGGGGACGCCTGGAGGTCCCTCATGGCTTGGAGGAGCTTGCGCAGCCGGGAGCCGTGGATCGGCTTGCGCAGGTCGACGTCGCAGCTCGCCGCCTCCTTGAACCTCCTCAGATCCTCGGATGAGGTCTTGAGGTCCGTCAGGCAGACGACCCTGCACGGCACCTGGTGCTTGATCCTGGGGAGGCTTGCCGCCTCCCAGGATATCTCGTGGAGCCTCCCACCGGACATGTCGACGACGACGAGCAAGCCGAACGGGTGGTGGTGCCCTATGTGGTTGCCGCTGCCGTTCCGTAGGACCTGGGTGACCATCTCCTTGGGGCTGAAGCACCTGTCAGTGACACAGTCGAAGTCGCCACCGCCGCCGCCCTGCGACGACGACATCGGTGCCGGCCTCGACGGCGAGGCGCCCGCGGCGGCGCGCGCCTTCTCGAGGGTCGGGCCGAAGAGCTTGGCGCGCGGGACGGGCCAGACCTTCATCCCGACGCTCTCCATCCATGTTTGCAGGATCCGCCTGGTCTCGTCGCCGTGGACGAGGAGGACGCAGTGCCCGCCCCTGAAGCAGCCGGGTTCCCTGAACGGTGACGGCGACGTCCTCCCTTGCTCGATGTCCTCTTCAACCTCTGGCCTCTCGCTTATCTTGAGGAAGACGTTGAAGCCGAAACATGTTCCCGCTTCTCCTGGCTCCTTGTCATTTATGCTGATCTCTCCACCCATCAAACGAACCTATGAAAACAAGAAGAACGAATATTAGTAACATCATAACTCATAAGTAATAAAACGAGAAAAAAGTAATATCAAGAAGCAATATAACTGAAAGTGAAAAGTAGTAAAACAAGAAACAATAAGACTGCATACTTTGCACTATGGACCAACAAATTCGGCACAAGCACGCAAAAACAGTATAGTGTTTTTGATTAAAAAACAGTATAATTATATCTATGTTTATGCATATAGAAAATTTACATTAAGACATAATACCTTGTGTAGTTGTGTTATACACAAAGTAACATGAGTTGCCTGAATTTTAGAATCTACTAAAGACTTAGCCTTTGGATCAATATGGAGCCATTCTAATGCACAAAGTGACTACCAATTGTATATAGCGTACAGGCAAAAATTACACTATTAAATTCAGTTACTTTGAAACAGCTTATAACTAGTAAAAGTATGAAACTAAACAAAAAATAATGGTGTACTTGCGATAATTTTAACACACATGAAAAAGTGTTAAGTCACTTACAAAGGATTGAACAATTCCTAGCCCCAGGCCGGTGCCACCGTGTCCTTCCTTCACCTGAACATAGTTCTCAAACACCGACTCTCTCTTGTCCTTGGGTATCCCAACACCGGTATCAACCACCTCGAAGTAAAACTCAACCGAGTTGGGGTCATTCTGAAGTGACCTGTGAGCATTCTGCTCGACACCGTCCTCCCTTGTTCCAAGCAGCCAACGACAGAACCCGCCGGTACGCCAGCGAGGGGAGAACCTAGAAGGGGTGCAGATCATGGAACTTCTGACGATGGGGCGGTTGGCCCATGCCCGGAGCACAACATGTCCTTCGTGTGTAAACTTGATGGCGTTGCCAAGCAGGTTGTCGAGGATTTGCTTGAACCTCTTACAGTCGCCAATGACGGTGCTGCACCGGAGCACGGAGAAGTCGCAAGGGTCCCAGACCACCTCAACGCCTTTGGACATGCCGATAACGTTCGCCATGTCCATGGATTCCTCAAGGACGTCGGCTATGCTGAACTGCACCTCATCAAGCTGCATTTTCCCCGACTCCACTTTGCTCATGTCCAATATCGTGTTAAGTATATCTGCATGTACAAACACTGAGGTTACATGTGGACCATGAATCAACATATGCTCAACAGAGGAACAAGACTCTTCTGCATCGGAAGACTCACACAACCAAGATGGAGCCTAAATGTGACAGAATATTTGCATAGCCGCAAAATAGACAAACACTAACACGTGGTCTGACTAACATTTCATTTTTGTAAAATCATTTTTTTAATGCAGGGTGTTACTAGCATGGTGGTATGGGACCATCTGTTTAAACTATCTTCTACTATCTTCTACTATCCTCTACTCCCTCCGTTCCATAATATAAGATGTTTTAGCTATTTCACATGGTGTCTAGATTCGTACTGAAAGCAGTGTACATGCACACTAAAACATGTCTAGATACATCTGTCTTACTTTTCATTTGTAAAAGCTAAAACATCTTATATTTAGGAACGGAGGGAGTAAATGTCAGTCTTTTTAGAAGCTAAATAAAGCATATCTCGTTATAAAACATATATTAATTGGTTTCCTTGCACATTGTAGAAAATGTGTGCAATTTTTATACTATTGCAAAAAAGATCAACTGAACCGTTAGCATACCTGCACCAAAATCGTGAACAAATTATTTGCCCAACATAACCTTCTATGGCGTGCAAATCTGTAGTGATATGTTTACATTAGATAAATTATTAATTATTGTATAAGGATTGTATGACTATGGGCTAAAAGAAGTACAACTAGCATGTATGCTATGAATGGCAGCACGGCACATATTTCCTACGGGCTTTAGGGCAATGGATGAATGCATTGAGAATTTGAGATTAATTGCGTACTGAGTACTGACCGAAGAGTTTCTTGGTGCCGACGTCCATCTGGTCGAGGTAGTAGGTGAGGTTGGGGTTTGCCTGCGCCTCCGGCCGGGAGACCTCGACGAGGCCGGCAATGGCGGCGAGCGAGGAGCGGATGTCGTGGCTGGCACGGGCGAAGGCGTTGCTCTTGTTCATGCTCTTTCGTTCTGCCTGCCGGAGCGCCTCCTTCTGCCTCACCAGGTCAGCCTGGAGCGCCGCCTCCCGCGCCCTTGCCCGCCGCAGTGCCCGAGCCATGAAGAAGCACACCACCATTGCCGCGGCCACCAGGGAGCACACGACGCAGACCACGATCACTCCCATCTCCCTGAACATGGCCGCCATGTACCAGCCGGAGCCCCTGAAAAAGAAGAATATGTTTCTGCAGATGTTAGTACTACGCTGCTGGCCTGCTGCTAGTCCGAAGAAATTGGATCGAGGAGAAACAAAAATTTATCAAGGTTAATCTTCGGGTCTGTGTGTTATGAAAGAGAAGTTTTTACTCTTGCAATAGTTAATGACATTTGTTGTGAAGATTGCGCGGATACTTGCCTCCATAATACGTGCTATATATGGTATAATTACCTCATCAGAAGCTTAATTTTTGTAGGGGTTGTCTTGTAAACGGTGGCGATTCTAGAACGATAATGGAGGGTGGCTCAAAATAACAAACCACTCTATTGATGCCAAGAAAGAAATATGACCATAATCTCGATCATAGTTTCATCAATAGTAATGTCAGCCTAATAAGGCATGGTCACTTTCTTATCGCAGCGAACAAAATGATCGTTGCTTTATTGACAGAACTATAAGCACATCAAATCGATGATTATTTCATAAATTAGTCAGCAGATAAAAATTAAAAGAATTAAATCAGTGAACGTACTACTGTTTTAAACCCGCAAACATTTTTTGGACCTTGAATTTTTTCGAACTCGTGAACATTTGTTTTGTAGAACGTAAACATATTTTTGAGATTTATGAAAAAAAATGCCCAAGTATCTCAAAAAAAATTCATGTATCCATAGTAAAAAGGAATGAAAAGTAAAAATGAAAGAAATGCAAATAAATTTAAAAAGAAATATAAAACGTAGAAGAAAAGTTAGAAACAAATATAATAAAAAACAATTAAAGAACAAAATGTATTTCGCTAGTAAGAAGGATTTGTTCCTCGTGTGGAAACAATTAGCATCCGATTCAAAACAATTGGTTTTCTTCTAGTCGGGAAAGGTTTGACTAACACTAAAATTATATTTCATTGCGTTTAAATTTTGCTCTGTCTATGGTGCTGATTCTTTTTCATAAGTGTCGAAATCGTGTTCCATGTAGTCCAATAATGTGTTCCGCTATTAATCATGATTTATTCCTCGTGCGCTAAATTTTTTCCATTTAGTTCGAAAATTTGTTCCTCTAGTAATCTCAGAATTTGTTCCTTATGTGCTAAAATCTTGTTGCATTTAGTCCAAAATTGAGTTTCCCTAAGAATGGGAGTTTGTTTGTCATGTGTTAAAGCTTTGTTCCACTAGGTCCAAAATTGTGTTATGCTAATAATCAAGTTTTGTTCTTCATACTTTAAATTTTTGTTCCAAATATAGTGGCGATTCATTCAATTAATGCCAAAATTCGGTTCCATCTAGTCCGACAATGTATTCGGCTAGTAATCAGAATTTCTTCCTCATGTGCTAAAATCTAGTTCTATTTAGTCCAAAAATTGTGTTCCGCTAATAACCAGGATCTTGTTTACCATGTGCTAAAATCTTGTTCCATCTAGTTCGAAATTGTGTTTCCCTAGGAATTTGTTTCTCATGTACTAGAACTTTGTTCCACTTGGTATGTAATTGTGTCCAGTTAGTAATCATGATTTGTTCTTCGTGCACTAATTTTTGTTCCGTCAATAGAGACGGTTCATTCATTAATGACAAAATCATGTTCCATCTAGTCCGAAAATGTGTTCCGCTAGAAATCAGGATTTGTTCCTCATGTGGTAAAATCTTGTTCCATTTAGTCTGAAAATTTATTGCGTATTTGCGTTACCATTGAAGTGCTAAAATCTTGGCGTTTAGTTTAAAATTGTGGTTCCCTATGAATTAGGGTTTGTTCCTCATGTACCAAAACTTTTTTCCACTTGGTCTGAAACTGTGTTCCGCTAATAATCAGGATTTGTTCTTGATGCGCTTATTTTTTGTTCCCTATAGTGGCGATCCATTCAATGAATATGAAACTCTTGTTCCATTATGTCAGACATTGTGTTCCGCTAGTAATTGGGATTTATTCCTCATCTGCAATTTTGTTCCAATTGGTTTATAATTTTTGTTATTCTTATACTCACATTTTTTCCATATGCTCTAAAATTATGTTATGAGTGTTGTCCCATTTTCCCTATGGTATTTGTTTCTTGGGAAATAAAGTTCTGTTCTCTTAGCGGGTGTGTGGGAGGAGGACCCCAGATACTCTAGTGTCAAACAAGTAGAGCGGAAAATGCATGGCACTTGAGCTCCAGGAGTGTCGTTTTTTAAAAAAATCGAAAATGGCATTTGAAAGTTTTGAAGTAAATCGGTAAAAAAATACTAGAAGCACATAACGAGGAACACTACTAGTGTGCAGAACTCTAATCTGAAAGTCATATATTGGGCTGAGAAAAAATGACAATTGGATGGATCTAAGCACTGTGAACAGTGTGCATTTGTCAAACTTGAATTTGTTTTTGTGTAGCCTATAATACAATAAATTTTGGACTGAGATTTTTCACGATATATAGTAGATCACAACATCATCAAACTCTAAAATTCATGTTCTGATTTTTCTAAAACTTACAAATGTCAAAGTTTGAAAAAAAAGATCACCATGGAGCTCGAGCTCCATTTGTGGGTTCCGGTCTTACCTTGAACAAGTCAATTAAAAAAACCTTACCATGAACTACCCTCCCGTGATTCCCGCATGCAAATCCCGCGAGTTGCTACCGACTAGGGTTCAGGGAGCGACACATATATAGCCTTGAAAAAAAAGAGCGATCATATCGATCGTTCCTATACGCCTCTAGTGGCGGCTCGATCGCGAGTCTCCCCCGCCAGCGCCTCCAGCTGCTCGTCCTCCTCCACCGATCCACCGAAGCACCGATTGGTTGCTCGCGATGCCGATGCTGCAGACGACAGCCAGCTCTCGCGGGTAGCACCGATCGGTTGCTCGCGCTGACTCTGCCGAACGGCGGCGCGCGACCACAACGGCAAGGAGCACTACAACACACCGACACCGGAGTCCAAGCCCCACCCCGTCGCCAGATGGTGCCTTTTCCGCATCTCGCCCCCGGCTTGCTTTGGTATGGTCAAATTGCCTCTATATTGTGTTGTGACTTTATGAAATTGATTGGAGTGCATGACTATATGTTGCTATGACTACGTGCGATTGTTATTTATCATTTACACGAGATAGGTTGTTGTTTACGGGCAAGTCCAATGTGGTGGCGTTTAAATATGTTGGTTTTTATAAGTAAATTAAGTCCAATATATGTGGAGTATATTGATGTTTATGATTATTTTCTGCTCAATTTGATTTGTAACAAATATGCATATTATAATCGTTTTGTATAGCCTTTTACCTTATCGAGCGAACGAGTACAGGAAATCATTATACCATTAACGTGTATGGATACGGGTGACAGGTAAAAATACGGGATGGCTCGATCCGTACCGATACATGCTTGGGTATTCGCACCGGACTATTGTGACGATAAATATTGTAAACTAGCACAATACCCGTGCGTTGCTACGGGCTTATCAGTGTCGACGCATCTTTATGCAAAACAAATAGATTTTATCATTATTGAATGTAAATTTTAATGACAACAGGTATTTTTTGCATATCCAACTGAAAACACGTATTTCTTACACTTATCGGGATGCTGGGAATTTCGGTTACCGGTCGGTAACCAGGAATCCCAAGCACCCTAGGAAAAAATGCATTTAGAAACCAAAACCTTGTATCTGACTGCCCTATATTTACATACAAATTATATGGATTGAAACTATATAAATGGTACCGTTGATTCGTTTTGCCAAATTATTTATTTCGATATATAATTATACTAATTATGTGAATATGTTACAAGTACAAATCATGGTTAAAGTTGTACTCGTTGACCAGCAGAATTTAAGGGCGTCTTATATTTTAGAATTGAGGGTGTACATAATTCATAAAAAACAACCATGTCAATAATTCGAAAAGCTTCACCGACGTGCCTACTAACACAATTCTTTCTTTCCTTTGTCAGTGTTCTTCATTTCAAACTACACCAACAGGCCTACCAATGATTTGGACTGATTTTTTTGTAAGGTAAATCATTGTAATGGAAGAATGAACAAACGAAACTAAAATACATTATATAGTGCAATTTATATGTAATCTGTACTTATATATAGTCCACTATAAAACTATGATCTGTCTCACCCTCTGTTTAAAATAGCCGGCTATTGTGTTTAGCCCCGGCGTTTTCAGAAGCTACGAAAGGCTATAGCCGGGCTATAGCCGGGCTATACCCCTATAGCCGTTTTGCTAAATAATAAAATAAATTAAATTTTGAGCAGCATATATTCGTATATATATATATATCAATAATTCATAGATGCATAACATAGTGACATAAAAAATATAAATAATCAACAATTCTGGACATAGTTTATTCTATATAGTAGTTACATAAACAACAAAATAAATTAGGGCGTCGCAAATACAAGTTCAGGAATCAGAACACAGGTTCGTCCACATATTACATATCAACAACAACAAGTTAAGACCAATTTCACATAACCAGCAAGATATGCATGCGATCAATCCGAGTCAGATGAAGCACGGGTCAATGGCAAATTTTGGTCCAAAATTTTTGGGGCTAGCTGAGCGGTAAATTTAGCCGGCTAAGGGGCTAAATTGGGGCTAAATCGTCTTAGCCGGGGTATTAGCGGCTATTCTCGTTTTAGCCTACAAAGGCCTTAGCCGTAGCCCCGAGCCCGTCAAAAGGCTATAGCCGGGATATAGCCGGCTATTTTAAACAGAGGTCTCACCCTCAAACACAAGTAACTCTCCAAGTAATAGGAAGGAGGAAAAAACCAAACCTCCACTCACACTCCTAGACAGAGTATCGTGTAACCAAGAGCCAAGAGTTCACTTGTAAAAATAAAAGAGCCAAGAGTTCAGGAGACGGCGAGTGCATCCCAAGGTCCTCTTTCGTTGCTTATCTTATTTCTCCAAACTGAAATTCACCTCCAAATTCAGCATCAAAACTATCAAATCATTGTTTCTGAAGATTAAATCTGAAAACCCAACCCTCTTCTCTTCATCTGATGGTGCGTCCAGCAGCGCAACAAAACAAAGCAAGTAGCAGGCTAGCAGAAACGAAGAAAAGCAGGTCCTGCACACACAAAAGGATCTTAGAACGAACTTGTGCATACCAGGTTGTGACCAGAAACAAACCCCATCGATCTGTACTGCCGACATCCAAGTACGTGTACTGAACAAAATAGAAAATTTGGACTGCAAAATTAAATTTAAACTCTCAAGCATACATCGCACTTCGCAGGTAAGATCTATGCAGCCACAGGCGCGTACACACAACAGGTAACAAATCCCAAATAGATTCTCAAAGAATAAACTCCACAGGGAGCTAGCTCGTGGTGGCCGAATCTCACAGTGAACAAAGCCAAGCCAAGCATGGTGGCCGAAACTCCCTAGCGCGCACATGCCAGGATGCTCGAGTTGTTTGGTCGAGCGCATGGAACAAATCCGGTGGCCAAGCATGCGGCGAGGCCAGCAGCCGACGTACAGAGCCCTCGACATCGCCGATGCGGGAGAGAATCCGGCGAGCAGAAAGGGCGTCACCTCCCGGCGGCAGCATAGGGAGCAGGAGGGGCGTGCCTCCCGGCAGCGGCACGGAGAACAAGAGGAGCGCGACCTCACTGCGGCAGCAGCGGCGACGGGAGCAGGAGGGCGTGCCTCCCGGCGGCGGAGAGGAAAGCAGGAGGAGCGCGACCTCTTGCAACGGCGCGGCACAAGGAGAGGAACGCCTCCCGGCGGCGACGCAGGGAGCAGAAAAGGCGCGGCCTCCAGGCGGCGGTGGTAGGACGAGCACGTGGCCGGCAGCTGCGGGATCCCGTCAGGCGCGGGGAAGAAGGTGAGGTGTGCGGGAGGCTGGCGGCGCACGGGGGCCAGAGGCTCCCAGTGAGCGTGGCGGCGGCGCGCGGGAGGTAGGAGGCGCCCGGGGAGCCTGGCGGCGGCGCGTGGGAGGCCGGAGGCGCCCGCGGAGCGTGTCGACGGCACGCGGGAGGCAGGAGGCGCCCGGGAGGCCCTGGCAGCGGCGCTCGGGAGGACGGAGGCGCGCGAGCAGCCTGGCGGCGGCGCGCTATTCTAGGAGACCATCTTTAATCTGAACCGTTATAATTTCTAGAGAGTAGATCAACGGTGGAGGTATCGCAACCTACCGTTGAACCATCACTTATTGCAATATTATAGTTTAGATTTAGATTTATTGTTGCAACCGGACTATTCGCACCCGATTAATTATATATAGGAATGTATTACTGGAGTTTGCGATTGTGAGTTTGACGCCATTATTGGTAAAAACTTATTCTGCTGATATAGTAGCTTAATTGTGCGCTTGTTTTCCATACCTAATGGTTTCATTCAATTTCAACGTCTTCATGTCATACATACATTGTGTTTCCGGGAGTGAGAAAAGATAAAAATCGACTAGATGAAATTATTGAATTAACATGATGTTGGTACCACCATGTGTGTGGTACGAAGAAAATTTTGAGATAATATGTGTATTATTTTTTACATAGATATTGTATTTGGACACACTTTACGCCCTTATCTTAGGAAAAGTTCACTTTGACATATCGGAGCATATGCTCGTGTCACCGGAAAACCATTTTAAAATTTGAAATTCTGAGTAAAAATTTGGTGCGTAAATGCCAACTTTCTATGTATGCACGTCAATTTTCAAAAACTAACTTTTTTGTGGCAAGTGTGAACAAAAAGCTAAGCTTTTTTTAGTACAAAAATTTATCTTTTTAACACAAGACATAAAAAATATCGATTTCCTGTGAAACTACTTTTTGTGTTAATAAAATATCGAGATGTCCCCCTGGAATTTTTTGTCAGAGTTTTTTACTTTTTAAATATATTTAAAATGCATTTTAAAAACTGGGAGTATATGCTCCTTAGTGCTTAAACGTCACTCCACATATCTTATTGTTCATATATTTATCATTGATTTTGATATTTCAACTGAGGGTCCTTAGGTTTCGCTCTATACGCAACACGAGATCGCATCTTCAAGAACAAATGGTTTCTTCAAGGTTGGATTTTTATTTTCAATATAAGCAATAATGTTTTGCTGCAACGAAAGAAAAACTTGTCTGGGTATTTACACTTCTCAGTGGACTTCATTATAAATTTAATTTGTTTCCGCCCCACCTCGTATAACAACATTATGAGTTGGAACAACATATTTTCAGACCACCGACATAACAAAATACACTAGATCATTCATCTCATAAATAAGTTTGTAATAAAAACTGATACTGACAATGACTATAAAACAAACAACCGTAACGAGGGTATCTAAAGGAAACCACGCATTTTCAACCGCGCAAGACTGTAAAAGACTAATAATGGTCAGCCGATCCTGGTAGTTCAGAGTCACCAAACGTTTTGAACTCATATCTACCTAGATGTCCTTTAGCGAATTTTAGTAAGGCCACCACATTTTCCATCAAAACGAATTTCGGCCGCAGAAGGTGGCCGTCTGTTCTTATCATATTTTAGTTGTTCGTCGCAGAATCTGAAACAATTAAACCCACTTATCCCTTGACAAGATGGACCCCCACGAAAGACATATACATCAATCTTTAAAATGTAACCGAAAAAATAAAATAATAGATAATATAATGTTGTTATACAAAAGTAAGAAGAAAAAATAGCAAGCACTGATAGGTAGTGATAAGATTTTTCACATGTGTACTTATTGAATACACTTCTTTATTTTAAAATGCAATCACTAAACATAACAGAATAATTAGTGCATAATGATTCTTTTTCGAAACTTCCATTGGAAATAGACATTATTATGGAATAGGAATATGTAAGAGTAGGGTACAAACCTAAGGTTTTCAATGGGCTCCCAGGTATCCACTTCGCGACCAAATATCTTCCATTGCATCTGCTCAAAATAAATACTACAACAACGTGAAAAAAGTATTGTCGGTAGAAATGAATAAGATGGACAGTAGAGTACTTTTAATAAATGCAAATTTTCCTATCAATATCACCATAGCAGATTCCAGGGAGCTTGTCTACGACAAACTTGTCTTTTGCCCGTTCACTCTATTCTTCCTCATCGTCCATGGGAGGAGCTGCATCAACAGTATTACCATGGACATATTGGTCAAATGGAGGATGAGGAAGCTTACGGTGAACTCTAAAAGGATGAGTTTGTCATAGACAAGCTCACTTAAATATGCTATGGTGGCATTGATACGAAAATTTGAATTTATTTCAAAGTACTCTATTGTCCATCTGGTTCATTTCAAATGCTAATACTTTTTCTACTTAGATTGTTGTAATATTTACTTTGAACGGGTGCAACGGAAGAATTTTTGTTGAAGTGAATATGTTGGAGCCTATTGCAAAATTTAGGTTTGTATCTACTTTGACATATTTGTATTCCGTAATAATATTTATTTTCATACTGTGAAAAAAATTATTGTGCAATAATTCTTATTTTATGTTTAGTGATTGTTTCCAAAAATAAGGAGTTGTTCAAGAAGGGCACGTGTGAAAAATCTTACCACTATAGATGCGAGTGTTTGATATTGCGTTTTCTTAATTTTGTAACTCAACATTAGATTGGTTGATATTGTTTACATGTTTCGTTACATTTTTAAAAGTGACGTAGATATATTTTGTGGGGCCCACCTTGTAAAGTGATAAGTGGTTTAATCATTTCAGATACCCTGACGACCCACTAAAAGATGCCAATAACATGTAGATGGTTACCTTCATGGACATCGTGTCACACTTGCAACGGAAATTCGTTTTAATGAAAATTTGATGCACTTACTAAAATTCCCTAAATGATAATTATGTGGATATGATTGATCTTGTGTATTTGGTTGTGCAGGTGCTCCCAAATATGTCCCACTCATAATGTTGTTATACAAAGTGGGGCACAAAATGCATTTGTTGTAAATTAATCGTAATGAAAGTAAGATCATAATAAAGTCCATTAGAAAGTGTAAATATGCTAGTAAGTTTGTTTTTTCCTGGAGCAAAGCATTGTTGCATTGCATAACGAAAATCAAAATCTGACCTTGCATAAAAGCGTTGGTTTTTTGAAGGTGTGATCTCACATTTGCCGGAGGCAGCACTGCAATCGTGATGTTACCGGTGGGGACCGCCAACCAGGTGCCGACGACGACAGACAACTATGGTTTGTTTTGCAACCGATGCGACTCCAAATCAGATTTTATTTTCTATACTGACACCAAAATCGAGCTGTCAATACACTAACTTGATCATCATCCTCGTGAGGTAAAACCACGACTGTTCTTCCCACCGTTGCTGCCACTCTTGTTCACCAGGCCGCTCATCGACCCGAAGGAGCAGGTATCGCCGGACGCTGGCAGCACGCCACCGCCCCACTGGTCGTCCTTTGTCGTCGTCACCGTCGTGGCGGCCGACCTGGAGCTGCCGTAGGAGTTGCTTTTTTCTCGGGGGAGGAGAGACGCGTCACCACCGGCAGAGGCCGCCGACGCCCGTAGCTGCTTGAAGAGAGAGGACCTGCACCACCACACGCAGAGGGAAACGCTGATGAGCCTACTTTGCTTGAATATATAGCGCGCGGGTCTTCATGTATTTGTAGTTCATGGACATAAAGAATGACACCAAAGTATTTTCTATGCTGCAAATTTGTTAGGAACTTCTTAGTAAAGTTATTTAGGAATATAAATGTCAGGCTGCAAACCAACAGTTAGCATGTTCCATTCTGCTATTATTCGGAAAATCCGGCTTATCCACATTTTCTGGGGCCTCTTGTTAGTTGTATCATGTGAACTTTTATCTGAGGATGAGGATGTATAACTGTATAGATTTACTGCTTTGAACAAAAAATATCACAAGTGAAATATCAAAAGTGTTGGCGTTAACTGTTACGGAGAGATCCTCTCCGTATGTACCATAATTAGTTAGGATACTTTCTTGTGTAACAAATCTTGTAACCTTGACTTGGACTCCAAGTCCTTGTGCATATAAATAGAGGAAGAGGGGGAGGAGGCGTGCCATCGAGCAGCCCATTGTTACATGGTATCAGAGCGGGTCATCCTGCCTGCCGAACACCTCCCCCCCCCCCCCCCCCCCTCCCAAAAACCCTAGCCGCCACCCTCCCTCTTCCCATCCACCATGACTCCTGATGAGATCGCAGCCAAGGAGCGCGAGCTCGAGGCCCGCGCCAAAGCCCTAGATGACCGTGAAACCTCCCTCAACCAACAGCTCGCTGCTGCCACCATCAACGCCGGCGCCCCACCAACCACCCCAAACTCTAATCCCATCAACGCCGCCGCTACCTCTCCTGTGGCCGGCGCTACACCAACCAACCCCAGCCCATCGACCTACGCCACTTCCATCAAACTTCACGTACCGATCACCCTCAGCCTTACCGATGGCAACTACACCAACTGGCGGGAGCTCTTCCTCGTCGCCCTCGGCCGCTACGGTCTCACCGCCCATGTCACTGGCGAGTCCACTCCCTCCGATACGTCCCCCGACTCTGCCTGGGGCCGGGATGACTACACCGTCCTCTCCTGGATATACGGCTCCATCGACACCGACCTCCTCGGCATTGTCCTACGCCCCGGCTCAACTGCGCGCACCATCTGGGCCGCCATCGAGGACCTCTTCCGCGACAACAAGAAGCATCGCGTCATCCAGCTCGAGGCTGACTTCCGCAACACGCCACAAGGCGATCTCTCCATCAGCGACTACTGCGCCAAGCTCAAGACCCTCGCCGACTCCCTCACCGACGTCGGCCAGCCCATCAGCGACGAGACGCTGGTTCTGACGCTCCTCCGCGGCCTTAATGACACTTACGCCCATCTGCGTTCGTTTCTGCCCTTTCAGGTGCCGTTCCCCACGTTCCTCCAGACACGCTCCGCCCTCATCCTGGAAGAAACCCAGCGGCGCACCGACGCTCGCAACGCCGCCTCCACCGCTCTGTGGGCCATGGGCCAGAGCGTGCTGCCCAACAACGGGGGCGCCCGTGCACCTCCCTCTGGAGATCGCTCGCCGTCTCTCCCCTCCGGGGGCGATCAGGCCGGTGGCCGCGGTACCAGCTACAACACCAACATCTTCCGCGGCGGCGGCCGTGGACGCGGCGGCGGACGCGGACGCGGGCGCGGCGCGGCCGCGATAACCCCTGGCAGTTCAACCCATGGACGGGGGCCCCTACTCGCGCGCAACTTCAGCAGGCCCCGTGGCAGCCACCGTCACCGACCCCGTGGCAGCCTCACGCACCGACGGCATGGCAGGCGCCGTCTCCAGGTCTCCTCGGCCCACGCCCTGGCGTGACGCCCCAGGCCTACGCTGCCCAGGGTCCCCACGGCAACATCATCCACCAGCAGCCGCAGATCGATCCGGCTCTCCTCGCTGCTCTCAATAACTTGCAGCTCCCTGGCGGTGACTGGCACATGGACACTGGCGCATCCTCGCATATGGCATCCGATCCCGGTAATTTTCACTCCCTCTCTCCATCTTCATCGCAGTTTGTCACCGTCGGCAATGGTGCAAACCTCCCTGTTACTCACATCGGTTCCCAAACACTTCCTTCTCTCACTAAATCCCTCCACCTTCGCAACATACTTTTAGTTCCCCAAATTATAAAAAATCTCATCTCTGTTCGTCAATTCTGTATCGATAATTATTGCACCATCGAATTTGATCGTTTTGGTTTCTCTGTGAAGGCTCTTCCCAGCAGGACCGTCATTCTCCGATGTAACAGTCCGGGCCCTCTCTACACCGTCAACACACCCACCTACGCTGCCGCCTTCCTCGCCACCATCTCCTCCGACCTTTGGCATCGCCGCCTCGGACACCCCGGCAACAACTCCACGCCATCCCTGCCCACCTCCTCGGCCAGCTCCACAAATAAAACAGGCTCTGCCCTGTGTCATGCATGTCAATTAGGCAAACATGTTAGGCTACCATTTTCTTTGTCGCAATCATCCACTACTCGACCGTTTGAGCTATTACACTGTGATTTATGGACCTCTCCCATACCCAGCATGTCTGGTTTTGGTTATTATCTAGTTATCATTGATGATTTTTCTCACTACTTTTGGAGTTTTCCTATTCGTAAGAAATCTGATGTCTTTACTACTTTTGTTGCTTTTCATGCTTTTGTCACCACTCATTTTAATCTTCCTATTCTAACTATACAATGCGACAATGGTAAAGAATTCGACAACATTAAACTCAACTCATTCTTTCAATCCCATGGAACCCTCTTTCGTTTCTCTTGCCCCTATACCTCACAACAAAATGGTAAAGCCGAACGAGCCATTCGCACCATCAATGATGTTATCCGCACCCTCTTATTTCAGGCCTCTATGCCTCCAAATCTGTGGGCCGAAGCTCTCCACACCGCCACACACCTCCTCAATATTCGCCCCACAGCAGCTCTGCGTGGCAAAACCCCACACTTTACCCTTTACGGTACATCACCATCCTATGATCACCTGCGTGTGTTCGGTTGTCTATGTTATGTAAACATCTCGTCTACTACTCCAAACAAACTTGCTCCACGTGCCACAAAATGTGTTTTTCTTGGTTACCCTTCCCGTCACAAAGGCTACCGATGTCTAGACCTGTCCTCCCGGCGCATTCTTATATCACGCCATGTCACATTCGATGAACATACTTTCCCTTACGCTACTCCAACACAACCATCCACTCCCCCTGCCAATAACAACCCCATCAACACCCACCTCGACCACCTCTCCCATATCATACCCGCACCGGAACGGCAGCTTGCCACCACCAGCTCTCCTGCCGCGGACACGTCTTCTCCTGACACGGCAGCGCAGCGTGCCGCGACAGCTCTTTCCCCCGCTGCGCGCCCACCGCAGCCTGCCCCGGCAGATCAGCGGCCCCGTTTCGCTGCCGTCTATACTCGACGACCTCCTGTGCCTCCACCCTCTACACCTACATCACCCACCTCTACAACTACAGCACCCACCTCTACACCTACACCACCCATTATCCACCGCACTCGCAGCACCACTAATCGTCTACCACCTCCTATCAACAGACTCAATCTCTCAGCCACTGTATCCTCTCCAATCCCTCATAATTACTTAGTTGCTCTTCGTGATCCATTGTGGCGGCACGCAATGCAGGAAGAGTATGATGCTCTCATGCATAATCAGACCTGGTCTCTCGTTCCCCCTCCCCCAGGTGCTAACATCGTCAGCGGCAAATGGATTTTTCGTCACAAATTTAACTCCGATGGATCTCTTGCCCGGCACAAGGCTCGCTGGGTTGTTCGTGGTTTCACTCAACAACCTGGCGTTGACTTCGATGAGACTTTTAGCCCCGTGGTCAAACCAGCCACAATCCGAGTCGTTCTCTCTCTCGCCGTTTCTCAAAACTGGCCCATCCATCAACTCGATGTCAAAAACGCCTTTCTTCATGGCAATCTTTCTGAAGAAGTTTACAGCCAGCAACCATCGGGGTTTGTTGATCCCTCTCGTCCTACTCACGTTTGCCGTCTCCAAAAATCTCTCTACGGTCTAAAACAGGCCCCGCGTGCTTGGTTTCAACGGTTTGCTACCTTTACTCGCTCCGTTGGTTTTCTTGAATCCAAATCTGACACCTCTCTCTTCACTCTCCACCGTGGCTCCGACGTCGCCTACTTACTTCTCTATGTCGATGACATTGTCCTCACTGCATCCACCACCCCTTTTCTACAATCCATCATTCAAACCTTCAGCCGCGAATTTTCCATGAAAGATCTAGGTCCCCTTCATCATTTCCTTGGAATTTCTGTCACCCGCCACCCACATACCCTACATCTATCCCAACGACAATATATACTTGATGTTCTTAACCGTGCCGGCATGAGTGACTGCCATCCTTCCTCCACTCCCGTCGATACCAAAGCCAAACTTCCTGCCTCCACCGGACCTCCTGTAGCCGATCCCTTCCTTTACCGCAGTCTAGCCGGCGCCCTCCAGTACATTACTCTCACACGACCTGACATTTCCTATGCCGTTCAGCAAGTTTGCCTCCACATGCACGATCCCCGTGAGCCTCATCTTCTTATTGTTAAAAGAATTCTTCGTTATCTCAAAGGGACTCTCGACCACGGTCTTACTCTTCACTCCACCACCTCTCATTCTCTCATTGCCTACTCGGATGCTGATTGGGCAGGATGCCCAGATACTCGCCGGTCTACATCAGGGTATTGTGTGTTCTTGGGTGACAACTTGGTGTCTTGGTCATCTCGCCGGCAGCCCACTGTTTCACGCTCTAGCGCTGAGGCAGAATACCGTGCTGTTGCTACGGCCGTCGCTGAGACATGCTGGCTTCGCAACCTTCTGCAGGAGTTACGACGTCCCATTGCCAGTGCAACTATTGTTTACTGTGATAACGTGAGCGCTGTTTACCTCTCTGCCAACCCAGTACAGCATCGTCGTACTAAACACATTGAACTCGACATTCACTTTGTGCGTGAGAAGGTGGCTCTCGGTGGTCTGCGGGTTCTTCATGTTCCATCAAGTTCTCAGTTTGCTGATATCTTCACCAAGGGGCTACCGTCAGCCTTGTTTCATGAGTTTCGGTCCAGTCTTCACATCGGTGCAGCACCGAGCTCAGACTGCGGGGGCGTGTTACGGAGAGATCCTCTCCCGTATGTACCATAATTAGTTAGGATACTTTCTTGTGTAACAAATCTTGTAACCTTGACTTGGACTCCAAGTCCTTGTGCATATAAATAGAGGAAGAGGGGGAGGAGGCGTGCCATCGAGCAGCCCATTGTTACATTAACTACATTCTTGCAGGCATTATGTTAGGTTTGTTCTGCGCCCTGTGTTAGTTTGTTTTGATCCTAGTAACAGTGTGGATGCCTGTTGATACTTGATAGGTGTTCTATTCTCTATGTACAATTGTTTTTAACCTAGTGATATACGATATCGGTTGATACTTCTAGGTTAAAACCGAGACACCCCCGCGTCCCTCGCGTCGCCTCTCACGGACGGCTCGAGGGAAACCCTGGCCGCCGCCAGCTCGATCTCCCCTCCGAGCCCCCTTCCAGCCGCCGCTGCCGCCGGCCTCACCGCGGTGGCGGCGGCCCCGCGCCTCCAAAAGGACCGCATGGGAGAGCTGCGGTGAACGCGGGCGCCTCCGGGTGCAAGGCCATGGCGGCGCAAGCTCGAGCGGCGGAAGGCGATGGTCTTCCTCGGCTTGGGGCCGCATGGCGTGGTGGCGCGGCCAGCGCGCCGGCACGGAGGAGGAGGCGCGGCAGTCAGCGAACTGCTGGCGCCGTGCGGGCCAGATCTAGGCCGCACCTGGGCGGCGCGGGCCGCGGCCGTCCTCTGTGCTACGGCTGCTCGGCGGCGGCGTGGCTAGCCCCCTCCCCCCCCCTTGGGCGTGGCTAGCTGCGGTGGAGTGGATCACACGACGACGGCGACAAGGTACTCGCTTACTGCAGTACGGCTTCGGCTGGGTGGCGGCCAGCCCTGCTCTCCGGCGAGTCCAGCGACCAGGGTGTGAACTTGCTGCAGCTGTGGGTTGGTTTGGGTGTGCGGAATCTCGGACGAAAGTCCTGCCCAACTCGTGTTGGAGGCGTCGCCGTGAAACGCCGGCACCCTCCCATCCTCGTGGTTTTTGTCCCCGGGTGAAAAGCATGATCCGGCGTCCCGGATTGGCGATGGCGGCGTCTCGACGTCGCTACTTTGTTGAAAGCATCGCATCGGAGACAAGAACTAGTGTTGCATACGTTCCTTGGTGCCGCGGTGATGTCTGCTATTGCTCAGGCCATGAGCCTCTTGGGCGCAATGTACGCCACGCCGGTGTCTCCAAGATGGCTTCTTCCTCAAGACTAGTCAAGCCCTGCCTCTCACCTGCCGATCTTAGGCATTCAAGGGTGGAGGGTACGTTGGCGTGGTTAGTCTAGGTGTAGTAGTTTCTTGGGAGGTGGTTGGTGTTGGTCGAGACGCGGCCTCGATGCTCATGCTGGGCATGGCAAGTCCTTTAGTTGTTGGCGTTGTGTGGGTGGTGACTAATCTTTTGATTAGCCGTGTTGCCGAAAGGTGTTGTAGCCATTCTTTGGCGTTGTTGTTCTGTGTTAAGCTTAATATGATAACGCGCAGTTCTTCTCCTGCGGGTTCTCAAAAAAAATACTTCTAGGTTTGAATGATTCAGGTTTTATGATCCAAATATGATGCAGTATTCCTCACAATGATCTAGGTTTCTTTTCATATCTAAATTACACAGAACGGGTTCCGTTGCGTGGATAATAAGGTCTTCTAAGTTAACAATTCTGATGTCAGTGGCCAGATGAAGCATTAAACTAGATACTAGAAACATAAGCATCAGGGCAATGGGTTCTCTGGGTTTAAATTATATACTGATACTTTCAGAGTATAAATTATTTGTATAGTGATTTTACAAGGTCTATTTTTCCTTAGGAAAATGAGCAGCAGTTTTTTCTGATAGTTCAAGGGTTCGGTACTTTTTTCTAGGCAGTATTGTAATTATAATGTCATAACCTACATATCATACAAGTTAATTTTCTTGACCAACTCTAGAATGTTTCTCTCATTACTGTAGGAAACAAAGCTTGAAATTTGCCGGGCATACCATTTTCTAATCTATCATGTTGCTCATAAGCTACATGATTAAATAAGAACTTCTTCGATTATCGACCATTTAAAGGCGACATTGGTGAACAAGAGATAAACTTGGACAATACCTATTTAATAGATGAAGATAAAATGTGTTGTCGTGGGGTCACTCTTCGACTACCCCACGGTGGTGATACCTGGGTCACGCCAAGAACATCTGCCTTATGACGAGGGCCCAAGGAAGGCCCAAGGAGGACGACGTGCGGCCCAAGATAGTCGACGTTAGGTCATCAGCCTCGATCGTCTTGTAAGTGCCATCGGCACCGTTCACCCGAGACCTAGCCTACCATATAAAGGCTAGGAGGGTCCCTCGTCTAGGGTAAGGCATACGCTCACGCTCATAGCCGCCATCTCAAACCCTAGCGAGATTGCCATCTCGCCATCGTAGCCACACTCAACATCAATACCAGACAAGCAGGAAGTAGGGTTTTATCTTCCGGGAGCCTGAACCTGGGTAAACGCCTCGCCTGTTAGCCGTCATGATCACTAGCGCTCATCTCTCTCCCCCTCAATCAACCCGGGGTACTCGATCCAGGGATTTGCCGAGTCTCAGCCTCGTCATGTGTGCTGAACACGTTTTGAGAAGTGAAAGGTGTGCTGAACACGTTTAAGGATCCTCGTTTTGACTACTATTTGTGCCCTAATGCAGCATGCCTCTTTCAACTTGAAGAGAGAGCGTGGGACAACTTTTTAAGTTTTCGTTATAGCGATTCCAGATCCTCTTCGATGGATGTGATCTAGAGATAATGTGGCTTGTAAACATAGCCTTTATGTGATCAGAGGATCAGTTTTAACTATTCACAGTTATAACTAATATGGGTGATTGGTCATCATCCCTGACCCCCTACCTATGGAGTGTAGGATTGTATTATGTCTCACAATTGATGATTACAATGTTTGGAGTACAAGGGGTATATATAGGAGGCCTAGCAAACCGACTAACCTAAAACCCTAACTTATATTACAAGTTGATCAAACCGAATATATAATCTAACATCCCCCCGCAGTGTCAACGTGGGGTTCAATCACATTGAGACTGAAACGGATATCTATAAAAGGTTGAGTTGGCAATCCCTTGGTGAAGATATCAGCAAACTGTGCAGTAGTCGGTACATGAAGAACTCGAACTTGCCCCAATGCAACTTTCTCGCGAACAAAGTGGATGTCTATCTCAATGTGTTTGGTCCTCCGATGCTGAACTGGATTGTTGGACACGTAGACTGCTGAGATATTATCACAATACACAATAGTAGCCTGCTGAATGGGGCGATGAAGCTCAGCCAAGAGCTGCCGAAGCCAAACTGTCTCAGCAACCGCGTGAGCAACTGCTCGATACTCAGCTTCTGCAAAAGAGCGAGAGATCGTAACCTGTCATTTAGAAGACCATGAAAGCAAATTGTTACCCATAAAAACACAGTATCCGGACGTGGATCGACGAGTATCGGGACAACCAGCCCAGTCCGCATCAGAATATGCTGTCAAGCTAGTAGGTGTAGAGGTGTTTATGTGGAGACCATGATCTAGAGTGCCCTTAAGATAACGTAGAACACGTTTGATGTGGTTGTAGTGGGGAAGACGAGGATCATGCATATAAAGACAGGCTTGTTGGACAGAGTATGAAATTTCGGGTCGTGTAAGAGTGAGATATTGGAGTGCACCCGCGATGCTACGGTAGAGAGAGGGGTCGGAAAAAGGTTCACCATCAGAGGATAGTTTGGAACTGGTGTCGACAGGGGTGCGAGAAGGTTGACAGTCAAGCATACCGGCTCTAGTGAGAAGATCTAAAATGTATTGGCGCTGAGAAAGAAAAAGACCATGAGAGTCACGGGCAACAGTGATGCCTAGAAAATGATGGAGTACACCGAGATCAGTCATGGAAAATTCGGAGCTAAGGAGTGTAATGATGTGATCAAGAAAGGTTTGGGTGGAGGCAGTGAGAATAATGTCATCAACATATAGAAGAACATAGGCTGTGTGAGAAGAAGTGTGATAGACAAAAAGAGAGGTGTCGGTGAGAGAGGGAGTGAAACCAATGGTTTGAATATAGGTGGAGAAACGTTGAAACCAAGCCCTAGGGGCTTGTTTAAGACCATAGAGAGATTTCTGAAGAAGACAGACATGATCAGGCGCAGAAGGATTTTCAAATCCAAGGGGTTGCTGATAATAGACTGTTTCGCGAAGAGAGCCATGAAGAAAGGCATTTTTGACGTCTAGTTGGTGAATGGGCCAGGTGGAAGACACTGCTATACTGAGAACGGTGCGAATGGTACTAGGCTTAACGACGGGAGAGAAAGTTTCTTCATAGTCAATGCCATGTTGTTGAGAAAAACCGCGACAAACCCAACGAGCTTTATACCAAGAAAGACTACCGTCGGAATGGAATTTATGACGGAAAACCCATTTGCCTGAAACTATGTTTGCACCGGAAGGGCGAGGAACAAGCTGCCAAGTGTCGTTCTGAAGAAGTGCAGAAAACTCGTCGCGCATAGCAGCAGCCCAATTGGGATCAAGGAGGGCGGTTTTTAGGAAGGGGAGAAACCGAGGTAGAGGGTGTGGCTAGGAGAGTGAGATGTTGTTTTGGAAGGCGAAAGCCTGTTTTGGCACGAGTACGCATAGTGTGGTTATTTATGGGAGCTGGAACATGGACAGCATGAGCGGGAAGTGGATGTGGTGTAGAGGCGTCAGGCGCAGCGGAAGAGACAGACGCCGGAGTGGATGAGACAGCTGCCGCGGCAGGAAAATCTGCCGAAACGGCTGCCGCGGCAGGACTGGGAGCTGAGGCGGCAGGAGAAGCAGGAGAGGCTGCCGCGGCAGGAGAAAGTGCCGAAACGGCTGCCGCGGCAGGAGGAGCTGGGGCGGCAGGAGAAGCAGGTGAGGCTGCCGCAGCAGGAAACAGTGTCGAAACGGCTGCCGCGGCAGGAAAACCTGCAGAATCGGCTGTCGCGACAGGAGGAGGAGAGGGTGTAGGCGCGGTGTAATGCTGGGGAAATTTGGTTGTTTGGGCAGGATGGCGACGTGGTGGTGGTGTGGGGTTGTCGGGTGCAGTGGATGGTGCACGGGAGGAAAAAGGAAATATGTGTTCAGAAAACGTGACATGCCGGGAAATATGAACACGGCCAGAAACAAGGTCCAAACAACGATAGCCCTTGTGTTCGTCAGAATAGCCAAGAAACACACAAGGAAGAGAACGAGGAGAAAGTTTGTCGTGGGAGATAGAGGAAGTATTTGGAAAACAGAGACAACCGAAGACGCGAAGCTCGGAGTAATTTGGTTGACAAAGGAAAAGAGAGTAGAAGGGGGTGGAGTTCGGGTTGGATTTGGAAGGACGAATATTGAGTAAATAGGTGGCGGTGCGCAGGGCTTCTGCCCAAAATTTTGGCGGCATGGAAGAGTGAATAAGAAGAGTACGGACAATGTCATTGAGAGAGCGGAGAGAGCGTTCTGCTTTGCCGTTTTGAGGAGAGGTGTATGGGCAGGAGAAACGAAGAAGTATGCCGTGTTGGAGAAAAAGGTGTCTATTTTGAAAGTTGTCAAACTCTTTGCCATTGTCACACTGAATAAATTTTATTGGGAGGAAGAAGTGGGTAGCGACGTATCTCTGAAAGTTAATAAAAGTGGTGTGAACATCAGATTTGTTCCGTAGGGGAAAGGTCCAAACAAAATGGGTGAAATCATCAAGAACAACGAGATAGTACTTAAAACCTGAGACACTAACATGTGGTGAGGTCCATAAATCACAATGTAACAGTTCGAAAGGAAAGGTGCTAACAGTACTGGATGAACTAAACGGCAATCGAACATGTTTGCCTTGCTGACACGAAGAACAGATGGAAGAATTATGACTATCTCGATTACAATTTATTGAAAATTCACTAAGCATAGATGATAATGTGGCGGTGTGGGGGTGGCCGAGACGATGATGCCATAGGTCGACGGAGGCGGTCATGGAAGTGGGTGGATCGGAGGTGTCGGCGCCATGGAGAGTGTAGAGGTCGCCTGAGCTATTGAACCGAGCGATCTCCGCTTTGGTCTGGTAGTCCTTCACAGATAAACCAAAGGGATCAAATGTTGGGAATATGCCCTAGAGGCAATAATAAAATGGTTTATTAAGCATATTCATGTTTATGATAATAGTTTATTATCCATGCTATAATTGTATTAAATGGAAACATAATACATGTGTGGAATATAAACACCCGGAGTCCCTAGTGAGCCTCTACAGGACTAGTTCGTTGATCAAGAGATAGTTAGAGTTTCCTAACTATGGACTTGTTATAGTCACTTGATAACGGAGTCATATCATTAAGAGTAATGGTGTGATGGACATGACCCAAATAAAGAGTTGCAATTAATCGTGTCACAAAAGTTTTGTTGTCAACACTTTCATATGCCAAATATAGTTTCCTTAGACCATGAGATTATATCACTCCCGTTCACCGGAGGAATACTTTGTGGACATCAAACGTCACTTCGTAACTGGGTGATTATAAAGGTGGCTTTCAGGTATCTCCGATGGTGGTTGGGTGATATGAATCAAGAGTGGGATTTGTCCCTCAATGTGACGGAGAAGATATCTCCAGGCCTTCTCGGTAATATAGCATCAAAAGTCTGCAGACAGGTGATTAGGTGGTAATCACGAGGATCCTATATTATGGACGAGTAAAGAGAACTTGCCGGTAACGAGATAAAACTGGACATGGGGATGTCAACGATTATATCTCGGGCAAGTAAAATATCGTGAGGACAAAGGGAATCGTATATGAGATTAATTGAATCTCCGGCATCGTGGTTCAATCGAGAAAAAGGTTTTCGTTGAGTGTATAGGAATTAATATGGGCATCCCGGTCCCGCTATTAATTATTGATATGATCATGTCTATGCATTCTCGAACCCGTAGGGTCACACACTAACGTTCCGATGAAATTAGGTTTTGCGATGAATTAAATGATGAAACGAACGAATGGTGATTCAGAGTCTCGGATGGGATCCCGGACATCACGAGAGGTTCCGGAGGAGTCCAGAGAATAAGATTCATATATGGAAAGTGGTTTCCGGAGGTTTCGGAAAAGTTCCGGAAATTATTTATAGGGTACCGGAAGGTTCCGGAATGTTCTAGAAGGTTCTAGAAGTGGGACCACATATTGTATGGGGCCCACATGGACCAAAGGGGTGCAGCTGGCCACTTGGGCCAGCCGCACCACCCAATGGCCCACATGGGCATGCGGCTAAGGAAGGGGGGGAACCCACTCCTAGTTGGACTAGGAATTGGGCCCTTCACCCTTTAGGAAAGGGGCCCAAGGAGGAATCCTTGATGGACTCCAACTTGGGAGCCAAGGAAAAGGGGGGGGGGCCGGCCGGCCCTCACCCTAAACCCTAGCCGGCCACCTATATAAAGGGGGGAGGGGAGGGGTGTGGCATACTTTTGTGCCTGCCGCCCCACGTGCCCTAGCCGCACCACCTCCCTCCACCCTATAACCCTAGCCGCACCCCTCCTTCCCCGGAGGGCTGCCATGCCACCACCTCCACCTTGAGCTGCCGCACCTCCCTAACCCTGGGGTGCTGCGCCACCTCCTCCTCTCCCTCTCCTCTTGCTTGGCTTGGCGAAGTCCTGCTTGCGGAGATCATCATCATCACCGGCACTACCGTCGTGCTGCTGAGATCATCAAGGCCACGTCCTCTCGCTTGCGGGATCAAGGAGTTGACGTCTTCATCGAGCCGTACGTGTGGACGCCGCGGAGGTGCTGCCCGTTGCTGCACATCACCGGATTGGATCTCGAGGATAATACATCTCCTCGCGACTAGACGAGTCTAGTTGCGGGGATCGACTAGCCAACCCCTGCACCGACAAAACGTGTTTGTTGATCTTCAAGGGTAAGAGATTGGATCTCACCTTCGCTATCTTCATCTCGTAGATCTAGATCCTTGGGGTTTATTCCGCTTGCCGCGTAGGAAATTTTTTGTTTTCTATGCTGCGACCCCATCAGTGGTATCAGAGCCTAGATCTATTCGTAGATGTTGGTGCGATTAGAACACAAGGAGTTGTGGGCGTTGATATTTTGTGTTGCTACCTTCTCGCGTGCACTTTGCATCTTTGCGGTATTGTGAGATTGAAGCGGCCCGGACCAACCTTACTCGTCCACGCACGAGAGACCGGTTCCACGACTGACATGCAACTTGTTTTGCATAAGTGGCTGGCGGGTGTCTGTTTCTCTTGCTTTAGTGAGGATGCAATTTTCAATGGAAGGCCTTTCAAAAGGATGAGTAAATAAGCAACTATTATATCACCGTTGTGGTTTTGCGTAGATTAGAACGGTTCTATCTCGTTGACCCAAGCCACGTAAAATTTGCATAAACAAAGTAGAGGACGTCTAACTTGTTTTTGCAGAGGGGTTCAACTGATGTGATATGGCCAATGTGATTTGTGATAATGTATGCAATGATCATGTTTGTTATATTTCGCGACTTGCATGTCGACGAGTACGGCAACCGGCAGGAGCCATATGGTTGTCTATCATTTTATGTGACCTCGTGTCAATGAATCACCATGTAATTGCTTTGCTTTATTGCTAAGAGTAGCATTAGTTGTAGTTGCAATAGTTGGTGGACAACCATGGTGATGGCGCCATGCTGATGGAGATCATGCCAGAGATGGAGATCTTGCCGGTGCTTTGAAGATGGAGATCAAAAAGCATAAGAAGAAAGGCCATATCATATCACAATTTTTGAATGCATGTGATGTTAATCCCTTTTATGCACCTTATTGTTATGCTTAGATGTGATCGTGACGGTAGCATGATAAGGTGATCTCTCATGTTAATATCAAGATAATTAAGTGTTCTCCCCTAGTATGTGCCGTTGCGAAAGTTTGTCGTTTCGAAGCATCACGTGATGATCGGGTGTGATAGACTCTACGTTCACATACAACGGGTGCAAGCCAGTTTGCACATGCGAAAATACTACGGTTGTCTTGACGAGCCTAGCATGTACATACATGGCCTCGGGAACACGGAACCGAAAGGTTAAACACGAGTCATATGAATGATATGATCAACACTGAGTTGTTCACCATTGAAGCTACATCATCTCACGTGATGATCGGTTGTGGTGTAGTGGATTTGGATCGTGTGTCACTAAACAACCAGAGAGATGTTGAGTTTAGTGGGAGTTCATATATTAATTTGATTAAGTTGAACTAAAATTGTCATAAACAAGTGTCCTAAAAATGTCTTTGCAAATCCTTGTAGATCATGGGCGACTACAGTAGTATGTTTCTTGCTGAGGAGCTGCGTCTCGATGGGTCAAACTTTGCTGAGTGGTACATGCGTCTGAGAGAAGCCATTCACACCAATGGCGAGCTCTACGTGATAGATGAACCTTTAGAAAAACACCCTGATGTTACTGCTGACTATGAAGGGTATATGGAGTGGTACGATCAAAAGACCACCTACTTGAGAGTCGAGTGGCTGATATGCACCTTCATGGATTCTAACCTTGGTAGACAATTTGGAAACTTGAGCGCAATGGAGATTGTCGATGAGCTGAAAAGAAGGTTCATAGCACAAGTTAGAATTGCAAGGTTTGAATGCTTGGATGATTTCTTTCAACTAAGATCGAAGAAAACACTTGCTTGGAACAACACCTGAGTAAGATGCACCGGCTGTATTATACTATGGTGGATGTTTGGAACCATGAAATAACTGACGAGATGGCAATAGATGGGGTGCTGCGCTCGCTTCCCCCCAGCTATAAGGATTATGTCAGGAACTATATCATGGGAAGGGATTCGATCACTTTCTGTGAGTTTATTTCCGGCTGCGTCAAGTTAAAGTGGAACCCATAGCAGGAGAAGTAGTCAATGCAGAAGGTATATTTTGATATACTAGTTATAAATGTTTAAATGTCCCATTTACACTTGTGGTGAGCTAAGTATTTGATACTTGTGCTGTTTTGTGAAAACAGGGCCCGCCGTTTGAGAAGTGCATGGAGGGACTGAGTGGATTTCGCGAGAAGATGGCAATCAAGGAGTTGATGCTGGCGTCATTTCACTTCTACATTTATTGTTTTAAATTAGAGGATTTGAATGAGTTTTGTAATCGAATTAAGTGTGATCTTAAATTAGTGTGTCTCGGTTTGTGAGACGGTCATTCATGTTAAAGACAAGTGGTTGTTCTATTTTCATGAGTAATCCTTTTTGGAGATCACGTTTCGGTTATGAGATTATTGTCCTTTGTTAGATTTAAACGATAATTAGTTAAACACTTATAAAATAAAGACATGCTAAAATATCCAATACTTAATGATGAGATTTGTTTTAATTGTGCTATAGTGTTGGTGAGTATTCTGATGCGCATCACCAAGTAGCATAATTTAAAATGCCATTTTCTGAAAATGCCATGAGTAACTGGAAAGTAAACACAAGTGTTAGTGGAATTTTTCCAGTGAATAAGAGACATCATTATCTTATCGTGAATGAGTAAATAGGAGTATTTATTCATGTCATAATGAGACCATGGAAGTGGAGGATATTAAGTTAACAAGATAATTGAGTCTTTTCGATTTGATCAAAAGAGACAAAATATTTGAGTTATTGTTTAGTATGGAGACTTGTGACAAGTGTTATCACAAATTACAATATTTAGAGATTATTCAAAAGTGTTTTGATAAACCTAAAGTATTGTAGTCACATTATATTTGATATTATGTGGTCATAAAGAAGGGATTTGGTTTTAAGGTTTTATTTGTATCATTTAGATTTATTTTGATAACACTCTGTTTTAAATAAAGGATCTATTTAATGATTTGCGTTTCGCATATGAGTTATGTGAAATAGTGGTTTCAATAATTATGAGATAATTAAAAGCCAGAGCAAATGGAGTTTTGTAGAATATTCATATGAGATTATGAATAGAGATTCCACAATGTGAGACTAAAAGGGACAAACCAATGTGTTTGGTTGTGTTGTGTATTTTAGTGGTTTTATCATGAAATGGTTTCATGGATAAAAGAATTGTTGGAATAAATTTAGAAAGCTTAAACCTTGCATGTTTATGTATCAAGTGGCACATGTAAAGTGCTATGTTGGTTAAAACTTGACACATAAAAGATTTTAATGATGGTGATCATTGAATTTTGGTTTAGCTTGTCTAAAGAGAAGTAGGGTTCAAGAATATGAATTTTGTCAAAAGTTACAAAATAATATTCATGATTTACTTGTCATGTTTGAGAAACAAGACATACCTACAAAACTACAAAAGAAGAAATAGAAACTTTAAAATACGAAAGTGACTAAACGTCATTCTATTTTAAGTTTAAATCATAAAGTAATCGTTACTTGATTTTGTGAAAAGAATGTTTCACATATTTATTTTGCAAAAGAGTTTGTGTGGAATAAATAAAACTTAGAGCTGGCAAGGTGCTGGTGTTTCGTATATGAGTTCTCGAATCTTAAGAGTTAAGAATTTTTTGGAGGAGTCCAAATTGTCGAGAAAGTGCATAAGAAACTGAGTGAGATCTAATTAAGATATGTGGTGACATATATTAAGTTAGAGCAGAAATTAATTTCCATAATCAAAATATGTGGTGACATATGTTTGAGTGGGAACTATTTAATGATGGTCAAATATAAAGATAACATATTTCTGAGTGGGAGTCATAGTGGCTTCACAATTTAATATGTGTATGGTGTATATTTGAGTGGGAGTTTACAACATCGTGTTTGAATGAAATGGAGATTTCGTAAATGTTGTAAATGTTGTCATGGACCAATGCATAACTTATGAAGTTAGTTTGAACGTCAAATATTCATGTAGATGAACATATCTATGGAGGATAGATAAGTTTGATAAACATTAAAGTCAGATGTTTAACCTAAATATTTTTGAAGGAGTTCAAAATAAAACAAGAGAAGAACGGTTCGTCTCATTGTGACATATAGGTGAAACATTGAGTTTGAGAACTCAGTACAAAATTGATGGTTGGAGGATATGTTGGAATTCACTATGAATTGTTCATAGGTCTAAACATATAAGAACCATGTGTTTGTATATGACAATATGTGACCTGATGGGGGGATACTTTACAGGTAGGCCCATGGACCCGGAAAGTAGACCCGCCAAGACCAAGAAGGCCAAAGCCGAGTCACATATCAAGTCGCATGGGCTGGGCTGGAGACAAGCCGGCCAAGGCCCATAGTGAAGAAAGGACCCGTCCGGAAGGAGTCCAAGTACAACCCGGAGTCTAAACTTGGAAGACCAAGACGTAGAGTAGGACTCCGTGTTCTAGTGTGACTCGGTGTAAATTGTAAGTCCAGAGACCCGGCAGCCTTTATAAGCGGGGTCCTGGACCTTAGATCGGAGGCTCTAAGTCCAACCAGTAGAGAGAAACCCTAGCCACCAGAGAGAAGTCGCCGGCTCCTAAGTTGTGGGAGCCGGGTCCTTGTAATCGAGATACATCAAGAGCAATAACATAGAAGCAGGAAGTAGGTCTTTACCTCGAATCAGAGGGGCCGAACCTGGGTAAATCCTTGTTCCTTGACGAGGTTAACCGTTCCCACGTACTTCAATCATCGATGGCCCCAGAACTCATCTTCCCGGAGGAAGAACTTGCCGTGACAACCCCACGACAGTTGGCGCCCACCGTGGGGCCTACGGTGACGAAAGGAGTTGAGATCGTTGGAGCTGCTCGTCGAGCTATGGAGAAACTCGCCATCGGGCGGGTCTACACTGATGAGCATGGAGAGACAGAGATCGATGACTCAGGCTGGACCTCGGAGATGAACGAAGTCGACGAGGGCTATCAGCTTGTCTTTGGAGGAATCAACGTGTTCGTCGGGATGGTGTGCGCGTCGGGTCTTCGCGCGAACTCGGCGGAGTCGGTGCCAGAGCTAACTGTTATTGTCGAGTCCGACGGCGAGGAGTCGGTCGGAACTTCAGAGGTCGGCATCATCGCCGAGTCTGAGGGACCCCTAGCTGAGGAACCAGATGTGATGCAAGAGTCAGATTCAGATTATGATGCAGATTCAGAGTCCATCCTACCCTTGTTTGAAGATCGGCTTGGGTACGGGATAGAGGAAGAGGATTATGAGGAGTCGCCAGTACGCGCTCGTGTTGTGGGAGTCTACATGTCTGGAAACACTGGGAATCAGTTTGATTCAACTCTATTGACAAAGGAGATTAATGCAAGTAATGCCGCAGAGAGGGCGGCCGAGTTAACCAACGCTCGTGCTGCGTTGGAGAAGCAACTAGCTGATATCACAGAGGCAAACCGTAGACTAGCTGCAGAGCAGGCCCGAGTCCAAGATGAAGCTCAGGTCGTGCGGAGGCGCCGCGAGGAGCTTACTTCAATTCAGCATCGCCGAGCCAGGAGTCGCTTGCATGATGGAGTCCACATCAATCCAACCAATTTATTCACCACACCTAATGGTCCAGGCAGAGGAGCCGGACTAGGAGGCTCAGCGGCAGCAGGAGGCGCCGCAGGAGGAGCCGGAGGAGCACCACCACCACCACCACCACCACCACCCCCAGAAGGATCGGGAGGCAGCCGTGCTAACGGACCACCGCCTGAAGGAGGAGTCGGAGGAGGAGCATCTGGTGGCTTAGGGTCACAGCCTAACAGATTTCATACTCCAGAAGGACATTACTCTAATCCTATGGATAACGTGCATGCGGCGACTCTGAGATTGGAGAATATTGTGGTACCAGAGGGACCAGCAGGACAGGAGACTCGCGAGGCTATCGAGTTACTGAAAACAGCTTTGACTCAGCAGCTTTGTATCCAACTTTTCCAGATGCAAGTAGGCTACATTCAACACCCTTTAACTCAGGTACGAGGAGTCGGCACGGCGAGTCCAACCCGGCAAACTCTACGAGTGCAAGGCGTCGTGAACTAGCGAGGAATCGTGCAAACATACCAACTGCTTCACAAGCTCAGCTAGTGGTTGATGAAGCAAGGCAACGACGAGAGAGAGAAGCAGCAAGAGCTCGGGAGGCAGAGAGGGACAGAGCGTTAGTGGTGCAGCCAACCCGCCTCAGCCGACCCGGGTCCACGAGGAGGTGACTTCTCCTGGTGCTTCCCCAGCATTAACAGGACCAGAGTGTTTGTCCGATGCCATCAGATCCGAGTCCTTCCCTAGCAGTTTCAAGGAGCCGCGCAAGGTTCCAAACTATGAACCAAACATGGACCCGACCTCTTGGTTGGGTACATACGAGATGGCGATGAGCATTCGCAATGCCACAGGTAATCTGTGTGCCAAGTTCATGTATCTTATGATGGAGGGAGCAGCCAAGGTGTGGATGCGCAACTTGCCTCCTAGGTCAATCAACTCTTGGGAGCAATTGAAGGCGGCTTTTATTCAGAATTTCCAAGGCACATTGCAAGAAACTCAGCACCATTGAGGACCTGGAGCGGTGTGTCCAGAGGAAGGGCGAGTCAGCAAGGCACTGGATGAAGCGAGTCTCAGAGATCATTAACTCCTCACAAGGACTCCCACCAGTTTCAGTGTTAATGGCGATGGAGAGAAATTGCAGTTACAATCCCTTGAGTTGGAAGCTAGGTCGTATGAAGGAGAGCCTGAATCAAGGTATTCCCCTTACGATTGGTGAGATCATGGCAGGTGCTAATAAGCACGCTGCCACAGACAAAACAAAGGATCAGGAGGAAGGAACTAAAGGACAAGGTGGCAATGGTCAGAATCAGAACCAGAATCAGAACCAGAATCAAGGTGGTAGCAAGAGGCCATATGGAGACAACTCTGACCTAGTGCCAACACAAACACTGGAGTCAGACGTAAGGACAACAATTCTGGTGGATACCAAGGCCGCACTCCAAGCACGGAGGAGGTCTTGAGGATTCCCTGCCCTAAACATGCTAAGAACGGTAGATGCGGTCATACCCTGGGACAGTGCGTAGATTTGCAGCGCGCCAGGTTCCAAGGGCCAGGAGGAGGTAACAACAATGGTGGATATAGAGGGAACAACGGAGCCGGAGGACCCGGCAATAACGGTGGAGGAGCCGGTAATAACTCAAACCAACCTCAAGGAGGAGGTCACCAGCAGGGCGGGTTCCAGCAGAACCCGAAGCAGCTCAATGAGGGCAATGGTCAGTATTATGTCACAACTCGGTAGCACAACCCGAGTCGTGGCAGCTACCATGTATTCACAACTAGTACGTCCAAGCGTCCAAGAAGTTGAAAGTCAGAGCAGTTAATGCAGTAGAGCCGGCCCTTCCACAGTGGCTCAGGTGGTCAGAGCAAACCATCACATGGAGTCGGGCAGATCATCCTCCAAGAGTCGACGAGCCAGGGCAGCTAGCCTTGGTAGTGGCACCTCAAGTTGGGGGCTATACATTGAACAAAGTGCTTATGGATGGTGGAAGCAGTATCAACATCCTATATTACAACACATTCAAGAGGATGCAGCTGCAAGATAGACAGCTAATTCCAATAGAGACAGTGTTCCACGGGATAGTACCAGGGAAGTCGGCTAAGCCCATTGGTAAGATTTATCTTGAGGTTGCTTTTGGCACAGTGGAGAATTTTCGTTCAGAGATTATGCCCTTTGAGGTAGTGGACCTTAAGAGCCCATATCATGCTCTTTTTGGTCGACCTGCATATTTTAAGTTTATGGCCAGGCCATGTTATGTGTACTTGAAGCTCAAGATGCCAGGTCCAGCAGGAATCATCACAGTTAACGGCAGCAGACAGATGGCATTGGAGTGCGAGTTAGGTGATGCAGCCATGGCTGAGACAGCTTGTGCTCAAGAGGAGCTGAAGTTTTACAAGGCAAACGTGGATCCGGAGGACAACTCGGTCCTTAAGAAGCCGGCCACAGAGGAGAAGATGAAGTTCAAGTCAGCTCAGGACACAAAGCAAGTCGACTTCACCCCTGGTGACTCTTCCAAGCAGTTCACCATTGGGGCACACCTCTCTGATAAATAGGAAAGCGCGCTCGTCGAGTTCATCCGTGAGAACCGGGACGTCTTCGCATGGAAGCCATCTGACATGCCAGGAGTCCCGAGAGAACTCGCCGAGCACAGCTTACACGTTAATCCTAATGCAAGACCAGTTAAGCAGGGTCTGCGCAAGTTTCATGATGACAGGAGGAAAGCCATAGGAGAAGAGGTGGCTCGGCTACTCGCAGCCGAGTTCATCAAGGAGGTCTTTCACCCAGAGTGGGTGGCCAATCCAGTGTTGGTACCAAAGAAGACAGGAGAGTTGCGGATGTGCATCGACTTCACGGGCCTGAACAAGCATTGCCCTAAGGACCCGTTTGCACTACCTCGCATAGACCAGATCATCGACTCCACAGCGGGGTCAGAGTTGCTTTGTTTCTTGGATGCATATTCAGGGTACCATCAGATCAGACTCAACATAGAGGATGAGCGAAGACGTCCTTCATCACGCCCTTTGGAGCATTTTGTTACACAACAATGCCCTTTGGACTCAAGAATGCAGGAGCTACATATCAGAGATGTATTCAGAATTGTTTCAAGAAACAGATTGGAAGGAATATTCATGCTTATGTGGATGATGTAGTTGTCAAGTCTCAGAAAGCCGACTCTCTGATAGCAGACCTGACAGAAACATTTGAGAACCTACGCAAGTATAAGATGAAGCTCAACCCGACCAAGTGTGTTTTTGGAATCCCTGCTGGCAAACTCCTAGGCTTCATCGTTTCAGAAAGAGGCATTGAGGCAAATCCAGAGAAAATCAAGGCTATCCATAACTTGCAGAAGCCGACTTGTCTGAAGGACGTTCAAAAGCTCACTGGATGTGTGGCAGCTCTAAGCAGGTTTATTTCAAGACTCGGGGAGAAGGCGGGTCCTCTCTACCGACTCCTGAAGAAGTCAGATAAATTCCTATGGGATGAAGAGGCTGACCGTGCTTTGAGGAGTTGAAGAAAACTTTATCAACAGCACCAGTGCTTGCAGCTCCTACAGATAAGGAGCCCNATTCCTATGGGATGAAGAAGCTGACCGTGCTTTTGAGGAGTTGAAGAAAACTTTATCAACAGCACCAGTGCTTGCAGCTCCTACAGATAAGGAGCCCATGCTATTATATGTAGCTGCCAATGAGAGAGTTGTCAGCGCAGTAGTAGTTGTGGAACGTGCAGAGGAAGGAAAGGAGTACCCAGTGCAGAGACCTGTCTACTACATCAGTGAAGTCCTCACAGAGTCAAAGCAAAGGTACCCTAAGTGGCAGAAACTAGTTTATGGAGTTTTTCTTGCAAGTAGAAAGCTCAAGCATTATTTCCAAGAGCATCCAATTAAGGTGGTGAGTTCAGCACCGCTGGCAGATATTATACGCAACAGAGAGGCAACAGGGCGAGTTGCCAAGTGGGCAATTGAGTTGGGTCCTTATCATATCACATATGAGCCAAGGACAGCGATCAAATCTCAAGCTTTGGTGGATTTTGTCAATGATTGGACAGATTTTACATCTTCACCAAGCACCCCTTGCACCAAGTATTGGACAATGCACTTTGATGGGTCCAGACAGTTGGAAGGCTCAGGAGCCGGCGTGGTGTTAACATCGCCTAAGGGAGATAAGTTAGCATACGTCCTTCAGTTACACTTTGATTGCACCAACAACATGGCAGAGTATGAGGCTTTGCTACATGGCCTGCGTTTGGCCAAGGAGATGAACATCAAGCGTATCAGGTGCTTTGGAGACTCGGATCTCGTAGCTCAGCAAGTATCTGGAACTTGGGACTCGAAGGATGCAAACATGGCAGCTTATAGAAGAGCAGTCGAGCAGATAGCCGGGTTCTTTTCTGGTTATCAAGTAGAGCATATTGACAGGCGCAAGAACGAAGCCGCTGATGCGTTATCACGACTCGGCTCTCGTCGAGAGAAAGTACCACCAAATGTGTTCTTAGATGAACTCCACCACCCTTCAGTCAAGTTGCCCACAGAGGAGGAGTTAGCCTTTCCAGACCCAGAGTCGGCACTTGTTGCAGCAGTACGAGCAATCCCAACATGGACAGAGCCCTACCTAGCCTATCTCCTGCGGGGTGAACTCCCAAAGGATGAGGTCAAGCGAAAGCAACTCATCAGGCGGTGCAAGTCCTATACAGTCATTAATGGCGAGTTATATAGAAGAAGCGTTACTGGAGTCTACCAGAGATGTGTGTCTCCAGAAGAGGGCAAACAAATATTGCAAGAGATTCACGCAGGAGATTGTGGTCATCATGCATCCACTAGATCCTTGGTGTCAAAAGCTTTCAGACACGGGTTCTTTTGGTTGACAGCACATTTAGATGCAGAGAGGATAGTTCGAGTCTGTGATGGATGTCAAAGGTACGCAAGGCAAGACCACGTGCCAGCTCAAGAACTCAGAACCATCCCTATCACTTGGCCATTTGCAGTTTGGGGACTCGACATGGTGGGCCCTTTCTCAAAGTCGCCTTGTCAGAAGACCCATCTGCTAGTAGCAGTTGACAAGTTCACCAAGTGGGTGGAGGTGGAACCCGTCAGCAGAGTCGACGGTGCATCAGCTGTGAGATTCTTCAAGAAAATAGCAACACGATTTGGATACCCTCATAGCATCATTACAGACAATGGTACCAACTTATCAGTTGGGGAGATGGCCAAGTTTTGCGGTGAGAACAACATCAGACTCGACCTAGCCTCAGTGGCACATCCACAGTCCAATGGACAAGCAGAGAGGGCAAATCAGGAGTTGTTGAAGGGAATTAAGCCTCGGCTCCGAGTCCCTTTGCTAAGAGCCGCTGGGTCTTGGGTTGAGGAGTTACCAGCAGTGCTTTGGAGCATCAGGACGACTCCTAACAGATCTACTGGCTTCACACCTTTCTTCATGGTGTATGGAGCAGAAGCTGTCTTGCCAAGCGACTTGTTGCATGACTCGCCACGAGTCGCCAATTACGTTGAGACAGAAAATGAACTCGCCCGACAGGACTCGGTCGATGCACTTGAGGAAGCAAGGGAGTTAGCCCTTGAGAGATCAGCAGTTTATCAGCAGGACTTGCGGCGATATCACGCACGCAGAGTCAAGACCCGGACTTTCCAGGAAGGAGACTTAGTGCTTCGCCTTGTCCAGAGTAAGGAAGGGATGCACAAGTTATCTCCACCATGGGAAGGACCGTTCGTCATAAGCAAGAATCTGAACAACGGGTCGTACTATCTGATGGATGTGCGAGAGCCGGCAAGTGTAGGCAAAGGAGCTGATACAGCTCATACCCTAGATCCTTATGCAGAGGCAAAGAGGCCTTGGAACATAGCTCAGCTACGTCCTTATTATACTTAAGTTGTAATAGATTCATGAGTTGAAAGGCAATGAGCCCAGTGAGCCATGCCTAGATGTAATCGAATTATTATGATCAAATGAAATAAAGCCGGCTTTTGTGAACATGAGTCCTTTAGTCGAGTCACCCAGTGAGTGCGCTTTGTTCTTTAAATTTTGATCATCAGGTTCTTGGGGGCTTGCTTTTCAGTGAAAAAAGTTAAGCTTAAACTCTTGGACCCGGCACAGTAGCCAAATTTTCCTAGTTTTCTCGCTGGTAAGTCAGATGCATCCTGCACAATATGATCTATCTACAGGCATGACTTGTTTCTTTCTCTTATGGATCCTAAGGAACATATGAGTTGAGAACCTGTCAGCACAAACTGTAAGAGAAGTCATGCAGGGCCTACTTATTCATCAGTGAAAAACTAGACGGGTTATAAGAACCAAGCCGATTGGCACAACTTTCAAATAGCTAGACAAGCTCAGTTGTTTAAAGGCACCAGTAGTGCATCATTCAAAAGAGCTAAACAAGCTCAATAATTTAAAAGCACCCGTAGTGCATAATTACAAAGTCTCAATGGTAACACAGCATTACATAGCAATCAAAAGTCATTCAGAGGGTTGTCCTCTAGAGGAGCTGACTCCTTCGCCAGAGTCGAGGAGTCCTTCTTAGCAGGCGACTTGTCCTTTGATTGAACAGCAGGAGTAGAGGAGTCCTTTTTAGCAGGAGATTTGCCTTGTGCTTGAGCAGCGGAAGAAGGAGCCGGCTTCAATGGAGGCTTGGTGGCGACTCTCTTCGTTTGAAATCCAGTACCCTTGAGACTCTTCATATGCTTAGCAAGATCTGCTTGTTTCTGAGCGTCTCCAGAGACAGCTCTAGAAGGAGTGGGCGCAGCAGGAGTCTTCAGGGTAGGCTCAGCACTTGGAACAGGAGCCGCCGGTGACGAGGAACTCGGACCGGCAGAGGCAGAGAATACACCAGATGGGTCCTGTGATGGGCGGCCAAAATTTACTATCTCAGGAGTTACTGGAGCGACTCTCTTGTTCTCCAAATCATAATGATGAACCCATACCTCAGGGTCCATCTTATTCGCAATCTCACAAGCATATGGCCGCACCAGCTTCTCTTCGGCTATGAAATCATTCTGAGTAAAAGGTTTGCCATCCTCATGCTGCTCAGGCTTCCCCATTGTAAGCATTGCTGGCTCAAGAACAGTGGGATAGTAGCTGTGGGCTAAGGCCAGGATCCTGATGGCAGATCTCCTCATGGAAGATTGTTTCCACAAACGCACATAGCCTGGTGCTCTGGACAACTCGTCCACCAGACGTTCAGGCTCTTTGGGGCACTTGCCTTTATGATTCAGATACTTGACCACAGAACGGGCTCCCTCTTGTAGCCCATGACAGTAATCAAGCATCTCAGACAGTTGTTTGCTTGTGGGCAATTTAAGCTTTGGGGAGTCAGCCCCTGCAGAAAGGAAAACAAGAAGTCATTGTCAGTTGAAAAGCAATTCACAAAGGTGCAAAAGGAAGCAAGCAAAAGTCATAAACTCACCAAATATATGCTGACACATGGCACCAATGCCTTTTTTGCAAGTATTGAACACAGCTTGTAGGTCATTGTGTGCTTTCTGAGCAATCTTTTTGGCCTCAGCCGACTCTTTTTTCACCTGCTCCAGTTGAGCAGCTAAGGTCTTCAGATCCTTCTCAAGCTGAAGGGAGTGTTCTTTTTCGGCCATGGCAGATCTGGCACTGGCAGCTGCCTGGTCCTCAAGTTCTTTCATATCTCTCTTCATCTTGGAGACAATGCACTGCAATTACAAGTCATAAAGCACAAGTGAGCTACACAAGTCAAATAAAGAACTCATGAGCTCCAAGTCGTCACAAGTTAACAACTTGGCGCTTGGGGGCTACTCAGGAGTCAATTCTTTCTATCAGAAAAGCAAGCATGGGTCATAATCGACAAGTCATAAGCTCCAAGTCGCCACAAGTTAGCAACTTGGCGCTTGGGGGCTACTGGCAGATCAGAATTTTCCATCAAGTTAATTATGAGTAGAGTGGACATATTTGCAGCTCCAAGTCACCACAAGTTAGCAACTTGGCGCTTGGGGGCTACTCGCAGAACAGAAATTCTTACTCGACAGACAGTAAACTATCAGCCCCGAGTCCTAGTAGAGCTAAGGACTCAGTGCTTGGGGGCTATAGTGTGCAAAATTTTTTCCACATAGCAATTGAGTTCAGTATCAAATCAAAGCACCTATCCTAGTCACAAGTCACCACAGACAGGTGCTTGGGGGCTACTGAGATAGGATGATGCCAGAAAGCATGAAAGGAGAAGTCAGAAAAGCTTACTTCATGAACCATGTGAAGAGACCTAAGAGCCGCTTGCTCGTCGTCCTTCAGCCTAGCAGCTTGATCGTTCAAGTCGACTGCTTCAGCATAGGCTTCGGAAAATGACATGTTATCTGCCACCCGAAGTCGACTGTAGTCAGTAGATGACTTGATCTTGATTGATGGAGAGGCTGCAGGAGTCGGCTTGACAGGAGCCGGTTGAACTGGAGGCGCAGAATCAGGAGTCGCAGCACCAGAGCTGGGCTGGACTGTTGTTGGAGTCGCCGCTCGAGCCTTTGAAGAGGACTCGGGAATGGTAGGAGTCGTGGTTGCGCCAGCTGATGCGGCGATGGAGGGACCTGTCCTCGTACTGGTTGTCTGAGAAGTCGATGGGGGGGCAGGTCCACGCCCAGAGGAGACATCAGCCATGCCTGGGAGTTTTGTTACCTTGGCACAAGGCCGAGCCCTGAAATATTCAGAGATAGAAATCAATAAACCTAGTGAAAGGAAAGATCAGAAGTCATACAATTGCAAGTACAGAGACAAAAGAGTTTTACCCAATATTGGTCTCCAGATCCAAGGCGGTCTGAGAGCTTGAAGAAGGCATTGACAAACCAGAGTTGTAAGAGTCGTCCTTTTGGGGAGGAGAGGTCGATTTCCGTTGGTGTGAGACTGGCAGAGGCTCAGGAGCATCTGCAGGCCCATCGGAACGTAGCTTCCTCTTCCTAGCGGCGATAACACTCTGCATTTGCTCTTCAGGCTTAGTGGGGGAGCGAGAGGACCCAAGGACTCGTGAGAGTGGTACCTTGGGAACAGCCTCTCGAGAGCCATTGTTGTTCGAGGCTGGAGAGGATGAGGAATGACTCCTGGCAGAGGACTCTGCGGATGGAGATGATTGAGCAGCAGCAGAGGCAGTGTCAGTTTGCCTAGTGGGGGGAGCCTCTGGAGAGGACTCGTCATCGTCGGTTTCTTCCACAATGGGAGCCTCTTGGGAGGACTCCTCTTCATCAGCATTCTTAGTTGGAGCCTCTGGCGAGGACTCCTCATCGGCAGCACCATCATCAGCAGGAGCCCCCTGGGAGGACTCCTCGTCTGCGTCATCAGTATCATCTGCCACAGTGGTTTGATCTGTGGCAGGGATTTCTTCTTCAGCTTCAGCCTCAGCTTCAGCTTTATTCTTAGAACCAGCTCCAGAGGCCGGCTTCCAGAAGGAGTCGGTGAGCTGCAAAAGAGTTAGTAAACATGAGTCAGCAAGCAATACAAGTGAAGTCAAGGTTGAAATAAAGTAGAGAGTAATACTTACATCAGGAGCTGGGTTGGTTGAGCAGAAGGGTTGGAGCCCGAAATGAGCTTGATCCTTCACCGGTTTCCCAGTCAACTTCTTGATGAGTCGACCAAGTTCGGGTCCATCAGACAGCTGCTCCGTAACCCGGAGGTCATCACCAGCGCATCTGGTATATGAGCAGATCAGTCGAGTCCTAGGACTCAGCGGCTGGATTCTCCAGGTTGTCCAGCAACGGACCAAATCCATATTTTCCAAATTGTGGGACAAGAGGGCCCAGATGCGAGTGATGAGAGACTCGACCCTTGGCCGGTCGGCCTCTGGGCACCTGGCTTTCATCAGAGGAGTCGCCCGGAGGCGTTCCTCAGAGAACAAGGGAAGCTTAGGTTCATCTGCAGGGGAAGTGTCCTTGCAATAAAAGAAAGTTCTTTGCCAGTCTTTGATGCGATTTGGGAAAACTGGCTTAGGGAAGACGGAGTTGAGGCGCCGTTGAAGGGCGACGGCGCCACATTGGAGAAGAGGACCCCCAGAGGTTTCAGGTTGAGGATTGCAATAGAATAGCTCGAGCCAAAGGTTGATGTCAGGCTTAATCTGGAGGTAATCCTCGCAGAGAACGACGAAATTAGAAAGTGTAAGAATGGAGTTAGGAGCAAGATCGTGAATTCGCAGCTCGTAAAGCTCGAGGAGCTGGCGGAAGAAAAGATCGCCGGGGGGAGAAAAGCCGCGGAATAGGTGCTCCACGAAGACAACTACTTCATCCTTAGCGGGAGAGGGAACAATCTCATCCCCAGGGGCCCGAGCTTGAGCACTAGAGGGGATCAAACCTGATAGCCTGTGGGTCTTCAATTGCTCCGCCGAGACGACAGATCCACCCCAATCGGCGGAGATCGACCGCTTGGAAGAGGGTTTGGCGGCGGCGGCGGCCGCGGCGGCAATGTTCACCGTCCTGCTCGACGAGGTTGCCTTGGCCTTCGATGTGGTCTTTGAGCGCTTGGGAGCCATGGCGTGCGGGCGGTGCGTGCTGGGCGCGGGAAGAGATGGGCGCGAAGAGAGGAAGGAGAGGTTTTGAGCTGAAGGGGCAAGTGAGGTTTAAGACTTAACCCTTCGCGATTTATAAAGGGGGGTAAAACCCTAGAAAGTTACAGAGTGGGTTCACAGTTGACTATCGATAACGTTTCAGTAAAAACGTTCTAGTGGCCAAACAGACAGATAAGAAATCGCAATATGGAAAGGTCAAAGTCACAGATATGGAAGTAGCCGGCTTGTCTCAGAATGACGAGTCCTGTGACAGTGAAATCAGTTTATCTAGCCCTTGTTCGCAAGAGTCACACCAGAACCTGGCCTGCTAGTACGAGGGCAAGAGTAGTGGCTTGAACAAGGGAAGAGTGGACTCATTTTATATATGTGTTATGTTTTTATGCAGGAATTCATCTTGGAGCTAGCAGCAGGCGACTTTGGAGCCATTGGCTCAAGTGGAAGGAGTCGACCCAGAGAGTCGAACCAGCAAGTCAGAGGAAGCCGCCAAGCTGTGCCCAAGATAAATTCGGGGGCTACTGATGGGGGGATACTTTACAGGTAGGCCCATGGACCCGGAAAGTAGACCCGCCAAGACCAAGAAGGCCAAAGCCGAGTCACGTATCAAGTCACATGGGCTGGGCTGGAGACAAGCCGACCAAGGCCCATGATGAAGAAAGGACCCGTCCGGAAGGAGTCCAAGTACAACCCGGAGTCTAAACTTGGAAGACCAAGACGTAGAGTAGGACTCCGTGTTCTAGTATGACTCGGTGTAAAGTGTAAGTCCAGAGACCCGGCAGCCTTTATAAGCGGGGTCCTGGACCTTAGATCGGTAAGCTTCAACCAATAGAGAAACCCTAGCCACCAGAGAGAAGTCGCCGGCTCCTAAGTTGTGGGAGCCGGGTCCCTGTAATCGAGATACAATCAAGAGCAATAACATAGAAGCAGGAAGTAGGTCTTTACCTCGAATCAGAGGGGCCGAACCTGGGTAAATCCTTGTTCCTTGGCGAGATTAACCGTTCTAGCGTACTTCAGTCATCAATGGCCCCAGAACTCATCTTCCCTGAGGAAGAACTTGCCGTGACAACCCCACGACACATCCGCAACTACAAGAAAGTAATTAAGATAAAAACCTAACCACAACCTTAAACTCCGAGACCCTACACTCCCTAGTGCACTAGTTCATAAATTGGGGTTTAGGTTTCTGTCACTCCTGCAACCCTACCATAAGCAAACTAAATACACTACGCATTCCCCTAGGCCCTTTGAAAGGTGAAGTATCATGTAGTCGACGTTCACATGATACCACTAGGGGAATAACACCACAACATAAATCAAACCATTAAATATTACTCAACATTATGCAATTACTAGCAACTAGGCTTTCCCCATGTCCTCAAGAACCAACCGAACTACTCACAAGACATCATGTAGATCATGATCAGAGGTGGTATGAATATGGGCAACAATCTGATTGTAATGATAATTCACCGATAAAACTCTCAAACATAAACTACAAGTGGTAATCAACGCCCGGGATACGATTCCGATGAACTAATAACAACATAACGACAATTGTTACAGCGAGATGAGATGGGATGGTGGCGGTGATGATGGTGCTGATGGTGGAGATGATGTTGATGATGATCCCGATGATGCCCGGCGTGATGGTGATGACGATGACGGCGATCCCCCCTCTTTGGGAGGGAAATTCCCCGGCAGATTTCTCCCTGTCGGAGCCCTTCTTCTCTCTGTCTGGTTTCCGCCTCGTGGAGGCAGCGGAAAAATTATTGGTCGATACTCCCCCTGAAGTTTTTAGGTCAATAGGAGGTAATACGCCGAAGGGGTGTCGGAGGGGGGCCCCAGGGGCCGGGGGCGGGCCCCACCCGCGGCCAGAGGTGGGCCCGCGACAGGGGGCACCCCTGCCCCCTGGAGCTCCACTCCGTGCCCCCTTTCGGCTCCGTGACTTATTCTTCAAAATATTGACTTCACATTTTTTCTGGAATTTTCTGAGCTTCCGACGTCAGGTATCTTGACTGGTACTTTTCCGGGTGATTTCCGGCTCCGGCGGATGCATCCCCAATAATTGCCAAACATGCAAAATGAGATAAAATAACATAAGTAATGCATCATAATATGAAATATATCAATGAATAAAGATAAATTATGATGTAAAATAGGAATGCAAAATGGACGTATCAACTCCCCCAAGCTTAGACTCCGCTTGTCCCCAAGCGAAAGATGAGCTCGGTAAACATGACCACATGTTTATGGAGTGAAGTGTCGATAAATAAAGAATACGAACATGAAGCATCAGTATTTACTCATCAAACACAAATGCATCTTAAACAACAACATTTCTCTCACAAGCTTCTCGAAGACAAGTAATGTAAATATAACATGTTAAGGTGAAGCAAAACAGAAATTTATTAAGCAATGGCAAACAGAGACTTCGCTTAAGAGGCAATTATACTTGTCAGCTCATATTTCAAGAAGGATCCATTTAAATGCTTCAACCATCAAGTTACCTTTACACGAGTTGCAAATCTTCAAGGCTGTAATCTTATGATAGAAGAGTTAGAACTGACATAAGAAAAATGAACAACTATCACGAGACATAAGAGACACAATGTAGATATCATACTTGCTAACATCAAAGATCAACACTGTAAGTTTGCTTGTGGAAGATGGAGGGAGAAGGAAAACTCGACTCAACATTAAAAGTAAAAGAAAGGCCCTTCGCAAAGGGAAGCAGGGCTTAATCATGTGCTAGAGCTTTTTATTTTATGAAAAGGAAGTAAAAAAGATTTTGAGACATGCATGCTTTTGTCAACGACTTCACAACAGAGAAACTATCTAGTCCCCCATAACAAGCAAGGGTTTTAGACTTGTTAGAGCAGTTGGTTTTTAGAGGAGCGAGTATGCTCCTATTTCTCCTTGGTTTCACCACCGTCCAATGTTTAGAGCTGATTTTTCAGATTTTCATTACGCAGAGGAGAATGGTGAGTTATATTTATATTTTGCTTAAGATGCTCTCGGGTTTATTCAAGTGAAAACGTAATCCATCGACACCGGGTGAAAGGGGGGAAATGACCTTGCTCGTCACAGGTTATATCAAGCTCTCTACTACTCCCTCATGAGCTTAAAAACAAAGGCACAAAAAGAAGTATTTTGAATTTTTAAAGGTAGCACATGAGAAATTTACTTGGAATGGCAATAAATACCATGCATAGGTAGATATGGTGGACTCAGATGGTGAGATAGTTTGGCTTTGGAATTTGGATGCACGAATGAACCATACACTCAGTACGAACTTTTGGGCTTAGCAAAGAAGGTATTTGGAGCAAACATACAGTGTTGAGAGATGTAAACCAAATATTTCATCTAGAACTGTCGGGGATGTGATCCCCGGTATCCCAAAATCATGAGTCGGTTGTGTTAAATAAGAGAGATAAAACAGTGAATAATAAGGCAACAGATAAAGAAAAAGGCATAAAAGACAGCCTGGGCCGATGTCGGAGTGGCCCAGGCCGACATATCCTGCTCCCTATGTCGGTTGGGCCGGCAAAACCTGATTCGGTGGCTCCCAGCACCCGGCTGGGCTGGTTTCCAGCGACCTGTCTGGGCCGAATCTCCCTTCGCCCGGTCAAAACCGAGATGGGTTAACTCGGATGGGCCAGAATGCTCCGCCCCGGCATCTCCCGTCCCGGGTGGGCCGACTTCGGCAGCGACTCGGATGGCCCATCCCGGCACCCAGTGCGCCTTGGCCCGACACTGGCCTAATCCGGGATTTCCCAGCAGCCCGGACCTTCCTTGTCTCGGTGTCCATCACGGCCCGGGCCAATTTCTCACCCTCCGCCAGACCGGCTTCCAGCGATCCTGGCTGGATCGATGTCTTGGACGGGAGGCCGGCGACCGGGTCGTCCTGGGACGCTCCCCAGCCTGCCAGCTCAAGCTTCTATCGATTCTTCGTACCGAGTCAGCCATAGGTCGACACCCTGGACTCCTCTGCCGAGTCTACGGCAGGTCATCATGCAGGATCTTCCCGCCAGATCGTTCCCAGGTCGGCGTCTCCCGCGGCAACCGGCCTCTCGCATACGTCCACCACGGGCGCCAGTGCCAGTTACTCCACCCCAGAGGATAAGGGCAAGGGACAAGAAGACGAGGACCAAGGACACAGGCAGCGTGGCTGTAGTGCGCGCATGTCGCGCACGCCGATTGGACCCCAGCAGTCTTGTCGTCAATAGTGAACCTTGTATAGTGTTGTTTGTCTCCTTCTCTTCTGCTTGTCCCCCTGGGCTCTCTATTTAAAGAGCACCAGGGGGAGGAGACGAGGGGGACGGCGCAGGCAGCCCCCTTTGCTCATTTTCCTCAGCACTCTCTGCTAGTTCCCTTCTCCGCAGGAGCTTAGTGCTTCTTAGCTCAGGAGTAGAAACACAGCTCAAGGAGCGCTTCTGTACCACGGATCGATACACAAATATAGTCAGACAAGCAGGAGTAGGGGTTTTACCTCCTCACGAGGGCCCCGAACCTGGGTAAATCGTGTGTGTTCGTGTGTGTGTTCGTGTGTTTTCCTTCACACAATCCCTCCCCGAATCCTCTAGCGTCCAATCGGCCCCAAACTTAAGCCTATCCCTAGGCATCTGTTGTGCACCACCACGACAGTTGGCGCCCACCGTGGGGCTGGTAGTGGCGCTAGCTGGGCTAATTTCGGACGGGACCTTCTTCATCGACTTCCGGCGAGCACCTCGCGTGGCGTCGCGGGGTTTCCGCTCGCCGGGCCGCTTCATCAGGTTCTTCGTCACCGGCGCCAATGCCGTCAACAAATCTTAGGGGCGACACGGTCGGCTGGCCGTGCCTCTGGCGTGCCCAGCGGCTCCACATCAACATTGCCGTCGCGCTCGCAGGCCTCCCAGGCATCGTCAATTCGGACGGAATCTTCTTCAGCAACTCGGGGACTCGGCATCACCGAGTTCGAGCTTGCCGCTGTAGGCAGTGGCAGGCGCAGCCTACAGCAGCAAACGTCATCAACAGATCCCGGTTAGTCAATCCTAAAAACTACTCGGGGACTGCCCCTCATGCCGTGTTAAGTTGTTTTCCCCGGGAGCAGGGTGTTTTGACCCGGGGACTGCTTAGCCAATGTTTTACAGCTTCTCCTAGATAAATGAAGTTACTCGGGGACTCGGTTGAGTCTAGTTTTGCATCCTTATGCATAGTACAGTTGCTAGATTTACGGAAAATGCATGTTGTGGTTCATTGCCTCTGGTCAGTAGACTCGCTGCTCCGGTCAAGAATTCCTTGTACATATGTGTGTTGGACTAACATTGAAGGGTGGAATCGGTTTGGCGGAAAACGTTTGTTACCGGGTCATGCTCCAAATCCGGGTCAAGCGGGAAATCCGAGTCAAGCTGGAAATCCGGGTCATGCTCCAAATCCGGTTTATCCTAAAATCCGAGTCATGCTGATATACTGGTGATTCAAACCGAGATATCGGTAGATCAGTCCGACATATAAATATCCATGTCGGCATCAATGTTTTCCTCGACTGCTCCAACAACATTGCCCCGTGAGTATCATTTGTATGTCTGTATCACTCTTTGTTACATAGTCTCAAGCAGTACTCGGGGACTGCCCCTTCGCACTTTGCTTAGTTGTTTTTCCCGGGAGAAAAGTGTTTTGACCCGGCAGCTGGTTAGCTATTAGCTTAGCTTTTTTCCTAGACAAGAAAAGTTACTCGGGGACTCGGTTGAGCTCGAGTCTGCCTCCTCGTATTTAATTTCGCTGCTAGATTCAGTTTCCGGCAAGTGCCAGGTTTATTTCATTCTGTAAATAGAACTACTGTTCGCATTAAATATTCGGTATATATGTGTTTGGGCTAATATCGAACAGAGGTGCCGTATTTACCGGATTATTATTCGTCACCAGAATCATGGCATGATCGGCATTCCCACATCACCGTTTATGTCGGTTCAGCTTATCCCGGACTATCGTTGATATTGGCTTGCCGAATCATAAATGGCATATCATCCCGACATATCTTACGTCGGCAAATCAGAGTATCACAGCACAATATCTCCAAATCGCCGTTTATTTCGGCTCGCCAAATATCTAGGCATCCTGTAATATCTCGAATCACCGTTTATTTCGGTTCGCCAAAGCATCGCGGCATTTATCTCGTATCGACAGGCATCTCACAAATCTATGTCGGCTTTACAGACTATCATAATTCTTCAGTTATCCGAGTTTATCAGAATATCATAGCATCAATATCTCGGTGCACCGAGTCGAAAAATATCTAATCTCCCTGAGTGTTAAGTGTTGAGAAGTATCTCAACTCGTCATCCGACGAATGCCTATCAAGGCAGAATGACAAATTCAGCCAAGAACGGCTATAAGTCGGTCCAGCTCATGCTGCCGACATATCTATGCTATAAAAAGCCCAAAGTGGCAGAAACCGGCATAAGGAATATGCCCAAGAGGCCAGAATGTCGAACCAGCTAATGTTGGAGACATTTATGTCGGAAAACGCCCAGAGTGGCTAAAACCGACATATGAAATGTGCCCAGAATGGCCGAGATACCGAGACATATGAGACATGCCCATAGAGGCTAAGCTGTCATATGAAGCATGCCCATGCCTTTAGAACATTTCCGGTGCTAACTGTGTATCTCGTTGTTGATTCGGGTGAGCTCGATCAACCGGATGTCGCATTTAGCCTGGAGGGCATGGCTAGAGAATCGACAGATAATGATGCCCGTGCTAGCAAGATATTTTTTATATGGAGGTCTTAATGTTGCTATTTGTTTTTGTAAGCCTGCGCGCGACTCTACGAGTCCCCCGCAGCCTCGGGGACTAGTGTCGGGGATGTGATCCCTGGTATCCCAAAATCACGAGTCGGTTGTGTTAAATAAGAGAGATAAAACAGTGAATAATAAGGCAACAGATAAAGAAAAAAGCATAAAAGACAGCCTGGGTCGATGTCGGAGTGACCCAGGCCGACATATCCTGCTCCCTATGTTGGTTGGGCCGGCAAAACCTGATTCGGTGGCTCCCAGCACCCGGCTGGGCTGGTTTCCAGCGACCTGTCTGGGCCGAATCTCCCTTCGCCCGGTCAAAACCGAGATGGGTTAACTCGGATGGGCCAGAATGCTCCGCCCCGGCATCTCCCGTCCCGGGTGGGCCAACTTCGGCAGCGACTCAGATGGCCCATCCCGGCACCCAGTGCGCCTTGGCCCGACACTGGCCTAATCCGGGATTTCCCAGCAGCCCGGACCTTCCTTGTCTCGGTGTCCATCACGGCCCGGGCCGATTTCTCACCCTCCGCCAGACCGGCTTCCAGCGATCCTGGCTGGATCGATGTCTTGGACGGGAGGCCGGCGACCGGGTCGTCCTGGGACGCTCCCCAGCCTGCCAGCTCAAGCTTCTATCGATTCTTCGTACCGAGTCAGCCGTAGGTCGACACCCTGGACTCCTCTGCCGAGTCTACGGCAGGTCAGCATGCAGGATCTTCCCGCCGGATCGTTCCTAGGTCGGCGTCTCCCGCGGCAACCGGCCTCTCGCATACGTCCACCACGGGCGCCAGTGCCAGTTACTCCACCCCAGAGGATAAGGGCAAGGGACAAGAAGACGAGGACCAAGGACACAGGCAGCGTGGCTGCAGTGCGCGCATGTCGCGCACGCCGATTGGACCCCAGCAGTCTTGTCGTCAATAGTGAACCTTGTATAGTGTTGTTTGTCTCCTTGTCTTCTGCTTGTCCCCTGGGCTCTCTATTTAAAGAGCACCAGGGGGAGGAGACGAGGGGGACGGCGCAGGCAGCCCCCTTTGCTCATTTTCCTCAGCACTCTCTGCTAGTTCCCTTCTCCGCAGGAGCTTAGTGCTTCTTAGCTCAGGAGTAGAAACACAACTCAAGGAGCGCTTCTGTACCACGGATCGATACAGAAATATAGTCAGACAAACAGGAGTAGGGGTTTTACCTCCTCACGAGGGCCCCGAACCTGGGTAAATCGTGTGTGTTCGTGTGTGTGTTCGTGTGTTTTCCTTCACACAATCCCTCCCCGAATCCTCTAGCGTCCAATCGGCCCCAAACTTAAGCCTATCCCTAGGCATCAGTTGTGCACCACCACGACAAGAACAATATGCCAAACATGCAACATAAAGCTTATCATCACTGTCAGAAATAAATCTAATACAAAAGTATGCAAACTAGAGGCTTCACAAGCATGTAAGATATAAAAGATAGTATATTTGCAATTAAATTTCTCTTCTCTACTCGAGCGTCAAAGTGATTATTGCAAGATAAACAAAATCATGCTTACCAATATTGAATAAACTTCTACTCATGCACCCAATGTAGATGAGAGAGATTGCCATAATAAAATATAAAGTGCAGAAGAATAAAAGATACTTCTCATTTATATTCCATTATAGAAAACCACACAAGAATGGATACAAAGAACTCACAAGGAGCGACAAGACACATTGCAAAACCATACTACAAGATAACTTCTCTACTCATGATACGACTCACATGACTAAGAAAAATAAAAGACAAAAGATGAAGATACTGGGCACTCCCCCAAGCTTGGAACAAGCCAAGGGAGTGCCGTTACCCATAATGCTCGAGTTTATTCCTTATGAGCCTCTCAATGGTTTCTTTTAACTCCTCAAGATGATGGGCAAGATTGCGGATCATCTCCGTGTTGCTCTCAATTCGGCTCCTTAGCAACCCAATAGGCGAGTCCCAATCGTCTTGCGCTCTCCCCCAGCTATCCTCATTATCCGCGCCGAAGCTACCACTTCCTGCATGAGTACGATCTATATCCCAAGCAGAAGGTAACTCTCCAAACGGAACAGTTTCAAGCTGATGATTATGGATCAAAGTATGAAAAGGATTTCTGGTTCGAGAAAAGGGAGACCTCCCAGCAGAGTTCCTATGAGGGCCTTTATCTGCCTTCTGTAGCCACTCTCTTTTCTCAAAGACAGAAGGATTTTTCATCACCCCAATCCTTGCTACAGTGGCGTAGGGGTATTGGTGTTGGTCTTCTTCGAACTCCCCTCCATCATCATGGGGCATGTCCTCGAACACTCCCTCCGTTCCTTCAGTTCCTTGGAAGTCCATGCCTTGATCATCCCCGCCAGTGTTGTTGAGGCCGAAAGAAGATGCCATGTTCTAGAGCTTCGGGATCCTGACAGGAATAACCAGAGACAAAACACGATGAAAAACACAGGATACGCTCCTCGAAAAATTCGGGGAAATTTATAGTCAAAATTTTTGCAATAAAAGGAAGGCGACGGGACTAGGCGGAGTCGGAGGCGGTGTCCAGGGGCAGGTCCCCACCGCGTCCTAGGGTGGGGCCGCGGCAGAGGTCCGCCTCTGCCCCCTGGAGTCCGTCTCGTACTCCGTCCAGTCTCCGAATTTTCCTAATTTTTGAAAAATAAATAATGTAAATTTTTTGGAATTTTCCGAGGCACTTTCCTTACCGAAACAGTTACCTATTCGTTTCCTGACTCTGGTATCTTCCGGAATTTGGTTTCAATAAATTCTTCCAGAGGCACCACTTGAATAACATTGACATCTTTCTCCAAAGGATTACCGGAGATATAGTGCTTATCGCTGACCATTCACCACTTGAGGCTTGTCCCCGTCAAGACTGTTAATCTTTATAGCGCCGGAACGATAAACCTCCTCAATGATGAATGGTCCTTCCTGTTTAGAGAGCAATTTGCCTGCAAAAAATCTGAGACGAGACCTATACAAAAGCACTTTATCGCCAACATTAAATTCTCTTTTCAAAATTCTCTTATCATGCCATTTCTTTACTTTTTCCTTAAACAAATGAGCATTCTCATAGGCTTCATTTCTCCACTCTTCTAACGAACTCAATTTAAGCAATCTAGTTTTCCTGGCAAGAATAGGATCAGAATTAAGTTGTCTAACAACCCAATAAACTTTATGTTCTAATTCAAGAGGCAAATGACATGCCTTCCCATAAACCATTTTATAAGGAGACATGCCCATCGAATTTTTATAGGTAGTTCTATAAGCCCATAAAGCACCATTAAGTTTCTTAGACCAATTCTTCCTAGACTTGTTAACGGTCTTTTGCAAGATTAGCTTAATCTCTTTATTAGTTAATTCAACTTGCCCACTAGTTTGAGGGTGATAAGGTGAAGAAACTCTGTGATTAACATCATATTTAGCTAACACCTTTCTAAAAGCACCGTGAATAAAATGAGATCCTCCATCAGTCATAAGATATCTAGGCACACCAAACCTAGGGAAAATAATTTCTTTAAGCATTTTTAGGGAAGTCTTATGATCAGCACTTTTAGTTGGTATAGCTTCTACCCATTTAGTAACATAGTATACAGCAACTAGAATGTGAGTATTGCCATGTGAAGTGGGAAAAGGACCCATAAAATCAAATCCCCAACAATCAAAAGGTTCAATAACAAGAGAATAATTCATAGGAATTTCATTACGTCTACTAATGTTACCAACCTTTTGACACTCATCACAAGACGAAACAAACCTTTTAGCATCCTTAAATAAAGTAGGCCAGTAAAAACCTGATTGAAGAACCTTATGTGCAGTCCTTTCCCCTGCATGATGTCCTCCATAGCCACTGTTATGGCACTTCCTCAAAACTTCTTTCTGTTCATGCTCAGGAATACATCTCCTCAAAATTCTATCAACTCCCTCCTTGTATAAATGTGGGTCATCCCAAAAGTAGTGCCTCAAGTCGTAGAAGAATTACTGGGAGGCAAAAATTTCAAGACAATAAAGTTAGCATAATAAGCATACCAAGGAGCCTCATGAGAGGCTACCTTAACAACGGCAAGTTGTTCATCAAGGAAACTATCATTTAAAGGGATAGGATCATGAGGTATATTTTCCATTCTAGACAGATTATCAGCTACAGGATTATCTGCACCTTTTCTATCAACAATATGTAAATTAAACTCTTGCAGCAAAAGCACCCATCTAATAAGCCTAGGCTTAGCATCTTTCTTTTCCATAAGGTATTTAATTGCAGCATGATCAGTATGAATAGTTACTTTGGAGTCTACAATGTATTGTATAAACTTATCACAAGCAGAAACAAGTGCTAAAAATTCCTTTTCAGTAGTTGCATAATTCTTTTGAGCACTATCCAAAGTTTTACTAGCAAAATGAATGACATTTAACTTCTTATCAATTCTTTGGCCTAAAACAGCCCCTACAGCATAATCACTAGCATCACACATAATCTCAAAAGGCAAATTCCAATCAGGTGGTTGTACTATAGGAGCGGTGATTAAAGCTATCTTAAGTATCTCGAAGGCTTCCTTACAATCTTCATCAAAAAAAAATGGAACATCCTTCTGAAGAAGATTAGTAAGAGGCTCGAAGTCTTAGAAAAGTCCTTAATAAACCTCCTATAAAAACCAGCATGACCAAGGAAACTACGAATACCTTTGATGTCCCTTGGATGGGGCATCTTCTCAATTGCTTCAATTTTAGCCTTGTCAACTTCAATCCCTCTCTCAGAAATTTTATGTCCAAGTACTATGCCTTCATTCACCATAAAGTGACACTTCTCCCAGTTAAGAACAAGATTAGTCTCCTCACATCTCTGCAAAACTTTATCAAGATTATAGAGACAATTGTCGAAAGAAGTTCCATAGACGGAGAAATCGTCCATGAAGACTTCCACAATTTCCTCACAAAAGCCATGAAAAATAGCATACATGCATCTCTGAAAAGTAGCTGGTGCATTACACAAACCAAAAGGCATACGTCTATAAGCATAAGTTCCATAAGGACAAGTAAAGGTAGTGTTTTCTTGATGTTCATATTTAACAGCAATTTGAGAGAAACCAGAATAACCATCAAGGAAACAAAAGTGAGTATTCTTATACAATCTTTCAAGCATTTGATCAATGAAAGGCAAAGGATAATGATCTTTTCGAGTGGCCTTATTAAGCTTCCTATAATCAATGCATATTCTATATCCTACAACCGTTATCTGATGAATGAGTTCATTATTATCATTAGCAACAACAGTCATACCTCCCTTTTTAGGAACACAGTGGATAGGACTAACCCATCTACTATCAGCAATAGGATAGATTATACCTGCATCGAGAAGCTTCAGTATCTCATTTCTTACCACATCCTTAATCTTTGTATTCAATCTTCGTTGATGATCAACAACGGGCTTTGCATCAGGCTCAAGATTAATTGTATGTTGACAAATGGATGGAGAAATCTCTTGAAGATCATCCAGAGTATATCCCAATGCAACTCGATGTTTCCTAAGAACCTCCAATAATCGCTCTTCTTTTGCTGAAAGATTAGAATTGATAATAACAGGATATATTTTCTTCTCATCTAAATATGTATATTTGAGAGTGTCTGAGAGAGCTTTTAATTCAAAAACAGGATCTCCTTTTGGAGGCGTGGGCGTCCCCAACGACTCCAAAGGTAGATCATGCTTTAGAATAGCCGGCTGTCTAAAGAAGACTTAATCAATTTTTTCCCTTTCCTGCATAAACATATCATTGTCATGCTCCTCCATATATTGCTGCAAAGGATCATTAGGAGGCACAACAATAGAAGCAATTCTTTCAATAATAAAATCATCATTAGGTAATTCTTTATCATAACGATGTCAATAGCATGGCGGAAAAAGCAATCGAAAATAGAAAAGAACAAATTAAATCTGAACACTAGACTATACTACTCAAACCAATATTTTCTTGATACTCCAAGCCGCAATAAGACTAGGAACCATGTATCAGTACCAAATTTTCTATAATAAACACCCGTAGCTAAGTTGGCCAGCGTGGAAGAGAATCAACATTGCATACAGAGGTGGACCGAGGATCCAGACAACTTGCTACCATTCCTACATATTACATAATTAGAAAACGAATACCTGCAAGCTTCAAAATTATAGCGAGCATTCAATCAAAGGGATTTCCAACCCAAGGTACAGGGGGAATATATCAAACTTGCAGTTTAAAAAACTAAAAAGCCACACAGTCACGTTCCTCACCTCTAGCATGGAAGAACCGCAAGGCAAAGAGGTTCAGGTCGTCGATCCCAGGGGGCGTTTGCGTCCCCGGTGGAAGGGCGGCAGCGTCTGCGTGTCCACGGGCGCACGGAGGAGGTGGCGGCGCCGTCCCCGTCGCGAGGTGGATGGGCGGCGACGGCGGAGCAGTTTGGGGGCGAATTTTAGGAGATAATTACTCAGCGACGGCATCGGCTTTTGCGTTATCGCCGGTGGCAGCAACGGGGGCAGGTGGGGCGCGCGGCGCGTCAAGGTCGGGAGGGTGGGCTGGTAGTGCGGCGCCCCGCGCGGAGAATCGGCTGCGGCTTGTCTGCGCCCATCGATGCGCCCGCGTATGTGGCCGTGGCGAGCATCCAGGCGTTTTTTTTTTTAATACCAATACATATTAGGCAAAAGTCCTACCTAATAATAAAGGAAGAGTTGCTTCTTCCAAAATTTTCGTCCAACTTTCTTATTATCCTTATTTTTTAACATAATTACGAGCACTGCCACCGCTCAAGTTGAAAAAATTTCGTTCGTTAAACAAAAAGGAACCGAACAGCTCACAAAAAAAACACCGAACGAGCCCTCGGGAGCGACCACATGGCGGTCAGCCGCTGGCCCGTTCCCGACAACCTAGACTAGGGCGAGCTCGGCTGTGTTCCTCCCCCGCCGACAACCACATCCCCTTGCAAATCAGGCTGGCGGTGAGCCGGGCAGCCCCGGACGGCTGCCCGGGAAGGAGGACAAGGGGTCGACCTCACGACGGCCAGACTCCTCCACGGCGGCGAGGAGGGGGCAATGTGCGCCATCGGGCCGTGGCTGCCAGCCCCGACTAAGAAAATAGCACAAGCAAAGCCGCTAGGAGGTGCTCGTCGCTTACCTCCTACGGATGCTAGCTCAAGGAGAACCAGAGGTAAGAAGATTTTGCATTCTAAGGGATTGCTTCTATTCCGTTGTAATTGAAATATAATTTTTGAGCTGGTTTGCATGAACACTGATTATATTGCTCACTTAGAACTTGCTAATGCATATAGTTCTCATATTACACAAATCTACAAAAGAGTTGCAAAAAATCTCATGGCAAGAATATGTGACCTCGCAACTTAGAAGACTAAACTCTATATACCAAATTCATTATGTTGGCTTCTGCTGATGGAGAAAGGCATGGTTTTGTCCTGTCAGAGCGCTAGAAGTACCAATGCCAGTGATCCCTTGCAGTGAGGGATTGAGAGCATAGTTTTGTCCGGTCACAGCGCTAGAAATCCCAATGCCAATGGTCCCTTGCAGTGAGGGATTGAGAGCATAGTTGTCTCCTGTCACAGCGCTAGAGGTTCCAATGGCAATGTTCCCTTGCAGCGAGGGACTCGGAGCATAGTTCTGTCCTGTCACAGCGCTAGAGGTTCCCATGCCAATGTTCCCTTGCAGCGAGGGATTCATAGCATAGTTCTGTTGTGGTAAATAGGTATACATGTGATTTCTTGAATGGCCCTGCGCAGAAAAGTCCATAGTTAATTTTCATCGGAAGTTTTAAAATTGGAAAACTTAAAAGCATGGACTGCTTATACCATTGGTGTATTATGTGGTTGGGTTCCTGCCAACGGTTTTTGGGGATGTAGTGACATTGGGTTGGTATTACCAATTGATGGTGGCATTGTAGCATTTAGCATAGTGTTGCACTGTAATTGATATGCAGCCATTTGATTTGTGAAGAACTCCAATTGATTCTATCAAAAAAGATATTGAAATGTCAGTACAACTAAAGGTTTTACAAGGAAACAATTTACAAATGCTTATACCATTGAAGTGACATGGGGTTGTACTTGTGCAGTATCACCCGTGCCCTGTTGCTGTACTTGTGCCGTACCACCCGTGCTTTTTTTCTTCTTTGAAGTTGCTTTCTCAAAGCCACCAACTGGTCTTCTTGATCCTTTGGTAGTCTTCTCCTTCACTTTGATACCTTTTGGTTTGGCAAGCCCCTGATTATGTTTTGAAATTCTACTAGACTCGATGTTTAGTCCTGCCACAGTAATGCTAAATGTAAGTCTTAGTTTGGAGGTAGTCTAGGCGATTATAAGTACAAGATGTACCTTCTGTAGTGCAGGAGTTACCCAATTCTGGATCAGCTCTAATTTCAAGCATTTCTCCACATCTTGTGCTAATTGCTCTGCACAGTTAGAAGCCTTATCATATGATTCATCAGATTCAGCGGCACAAGAAGCTATTTTCATAAACATTTTGCACAAATCCCTGTAGCGATTAGACACTCTTGCTTTTAGGTCCTCATGTTGGTTGCGTTTGCTTCTTATATCCAGAACTTTTGCATCAATTG